>JAIMZG010000237.1:0-73455 GCA_020466075.1 Colletotrichum coccodes | reverse complement strand
CCCGTTCACTTGGCCTTGGGGCGCGCTTCCCTTTCCCATACCTTACTCTTTTTGTGATGCTTGGTACCTTAATTCTTCACATTACGAATGCAATCCCCCGGTCACTGACAGCTGCTGCGCCTCCTTCAAGACCACCCTTCGTGTCGTCCTCTCCGTCGACAGTTATTTTTTTTTCCTTGTCTCGCACATGCCTACTTAATCCAGCTTGACTACCAAAAGAAATCCCGAGATACGACTCATCTTGCGCGGCGCAATCCAGATCTCAAAAAAACTCCGGCCGAGTATCGCGCAAACCCATCCACATTGCGACGTCATGGCTGCTGTGCCGTCATCCTCCCCTGCCGTGGCCACCACGGTCAATCCCAACCCTGCTCCGGCGGACCGCGATGCCAAGCCTGCATACGACTCCACGGAGACGACAAATACCGCCGCCACGACCATGGGGACGGCTCCGGGGACCGTGACCGATCAGACGCCGAACGGCCACGGTGCGGCAGAGGATGAGCTGAACCCGAGGCTCCCTCCAAGGCCATCGTCAATAGATGCCAGGGAGGGACTGAAGCCTACCGACCTCTCGGTTCAGCCGCTCAATGCCGCCACGACGACGAACACGAGATCGCCGAGAACGTCCGCGACTCAATGCGCATGCGACAACACCAGAGATACCTCGATAGAGATCGACAACACGAAACCCGTCGACTTCGAGGGTGAGATCCAAACGAACAACGACATCCCTACACCACAGATCCTCAAGAAGATCGAGAACTACGTCGTGCTGGACCGCCATGGGAAGAGCCACACCTTCAAGAGCTTATATAGCGGCCGCAACGTCGCGAGGCGAGTCCTCATCATCTTCATCCGCCACTTCTTCTGCGGCGTATGTTCCCCGTGACCTTGAAGACCCCGGCTTTGACTGACCCTCGCCAAGAACTGTCAGGAATTTCTACGCTCCCTCTCCGAATCCGTCACCCCCGACGCCTTACTGGGTCTTCCGATGAGCACATTCATCGCCGTCGTCGGGTGCGGCAACCCGGGCCTGATCGAAATGTACCTCCAGGAAACAGGCTGCCCGTTTCCCGTATACACCGACCCCACGAGGCGCCTGTTCGACACCCTGGGCATGACGCGCACTCTCGCGCTTGGAACACGACCGGCCTACATGCGCAAGTCCATGTTCAAATCCGCCGCCGAGAGTGTCTTCCAGGGGCTGAAACAAGTCAAGGCTGGATTAGCCACAAAGTCTGGTGACCACAGACAGGTGGGCGGAGAATTCCTCTTCGAGCCCGTGGAGCTCGTCACGGAGGTCTCGACACCATATGCCGAACGGCAGATCGAGGAGGCCATGGCTTCGAAAAAGACCAGCATCAATAGCCAGGAGGGCATCGACGGGGAAGGCGACGACGACTTCGAGCCGGAGGAGAAGAGGGTTACCTGGTGCCACCGCATGCGCTCCACGCGTGACCATGCCGAGATACCCGAATTAATGGAGGTGCTGGGTCTTACGGGCACCGGGAAGCCTCCCGCGCACGAGAACAAGAGGTGGTCGAAAGCTCTGGAAACCCGGAAGGGCACCGGCTTGAGCATGGCGAGCCAGATGAGCAAGTTAAACGAGCAGCAGGAGCAAGCATAGGAGCGCCGAGGCTTCTTTTGGGTCACCGATGGGACAGTGCGGCCTATCAACCGCAGATGCTCGGACAACTGGGGGTGAGATCTCACCCGTAATGGGGTCCAGGCCAGGCTTCGTCGTGAGTGGACAAACACCGGCAGATGCTGCCGGCTAGTGTTTATTTTGGGCTGGGAATAGCGTAGCCGTTTCAATGATACCTACAGATTTCAGCATTGACAATACCCGAGCTTGGTCGGCGAGCTGGCAAGTGGATGCCTTCGAGTTTGGTCCGTAAGGCGAAAGCTGGGCGAGTCGGTGGGCCCTGTGCTACTTAGACGACAGAGGCACCGATACCTCTCGGGGCTTGTCGGCAGTTGCTGTTTCTGGGGTCATATTACCGCTGGACATGAGGATGAAGAGGGTTGTGGCCCACGTTGCGTTACCAAGCACAACGTCAAACCATGCGCTCTCAGTTCGTCTCATCAATGGGACGAGACACTCACCCTCGTCGAGTAAATCTCACTTCATCCATGTGTTCTTCAGCGTCGACATGCAAGGGCTTGCATGAGACGAAAGCAACCCCCTCCCGGTCAGGTACTTCCAATACCAAAGTCGCAGCAAGAACGATCGTCAATCTCGGTCAGGTGCCATCTCAACCCTTGAACCTTTCAACGCACAGGTTCAAGACCTCGGTGTGCTGGCACTTCGATCAGCAACGACGCCGAAAGAAGAGACAATACTCACATCTAGGCTCGTCAGGGCTTCGGCAAATCCTCGATGCATTTGGGTTGAGGATGGGCATCCTCGGCTCTTGCTGGCCTTCCTTTCGATCCTGGCCTCCGCTGACGACGATTGTCTTGCAATCATCGTGTCGCGGATCCTAGCCTGACCCTCCTTCACACTATGCACAGCAGCCTCGAAGGCATCACCAGCTCGGATTCTTATATCTGAGCTCGTCGACAGGATGCAGCAGCAGCTCCGCCCCGCGCGCGTTCATCCAATCGGGCGGTACCCTTCGTGTTTCTCGACGTCGTTGACGGATTTTGGTAAGCTACCTGCGATGGGACGTCGACTACTTCTTGTCCATTTCGGATCTGATATGTCGTGGGCTGGCCGTGGTTATATTTAGAATGTGCCCAACCTGGGGAAGGACGCAGGCCCACCGTGGTCTAAGATCCTTCTTCACCCATGTGCTTCGCACTAGCGTCGAACAGCGCAGCAGCGCCGTAATCATTGTAAGCTTAGCGGGAGCGCTGATGTTCGCCAGATCTCTCCATCACGCGGTAAGCTGCGAGGCTAGCTGGCAGGGCTGAGTAGGCCCGCCAAGCTGGGCATCGTGCTGACGGACGATGTTGGTATGGCCCGTTCCCATGAGGCTGGGCTTGACAGCACAACTGGATCCTTCTGAAAAGGCTTTCTCATGACTTTCATTTTCGGGGCTGTGCTCGCGGGTGATGCGTCGCCTCATCGACTTTGTTACCGTGCACGAAGCCGAAGGCGGGACAGAAACCCTGCCACCACCACGATAATGTCTCCGATTCCGCTTGGGTCAGATCATGGGCGCAGCAGCCGGCCTCTCATCCCTCGATACATCACAACGACCTCTAGGAAATCTTTTCTGAAAAGGTGGAAGGAGGTGTCTATAAAGTTGGACGCGTTCCTCGACTTCAGGAGGTCTTGTTTTCATCATCCTCATCAGCATCAACAGCTTCAACCCACTCACCAATTTCGATACCATCACAACACATTTCTCGGCTTCTTATTCCTCAAACAACCGCAAAACCGCCGCATAAAACCCCCGCCGACTATCAAAATGCAGCTCACAAGTATCCTCCTCGCCGCCCTCGCCACCGCTGCCTCCGCACGCTCGACCCCCTCCACCCGGCGCCAGCTCGGAACCCCCGGCTGCCGCATCGTCCCCGCCACGGACCTGAACTTCAGCGTTGCAGACCTGAAGTCTGGCACCGTCGTGACCAAGGTCCTCACCTTCCCCGTCGGCCCCTCCGCCTCCGGTCCCTGCCAGCTCATCGGCGCCTTCTCCCAGGGCTTTCCTGTTGACCAGGACGGCGACAAGTTCGCGCGCCTCGACGTGCGGGCGCTTGGCGGCAACGCACCGGGGAGCCTCCTCGGATCGTTCGGGCCGCTTGAGGTCGAGAACAACGCCGTCGTCGAGGACACGGTGCAGGTTATCAACAGCTTCCAGTGCAGGGAAAGCCTGAGCTTCGAGTTTGAGATTGCGAACGATGCGCAAGTGGACGAGAATATCAATGTCGCTTTTACTTCGTCCGACTTAGGCGGCTTCTTCGTTCAGGTCGGCGACCAGTGCAACTGAACGGGATTTGCATGATATTGTCTGACTATAATGATTGGGATTGGGATCGGTCTGGTTTTGAGGGGGGTGTTGGGGGGTTGAGAGCGTTTTTGCCTCGACTTCCTGGGCTTTTGGTTGCATCTGGAGGCGTGTTTTACGGGCATGGAATAACCGGGATTTGGACTTGGGCTTGGGCTTGGGCTTCGGATATTGATTAGATCTTAGTGATACTTCTACCAATAAATATATCTTCCGTTCCTTTACGTCTCAAGCCTCTGATGACAGCCCAAACTACGATATGGTAGCATAGGCAGGCGGACCGCCATCCTTCGGGATCAGCTCAGACTATTCACAATAGACATGATCCGGCTTGTTTCACGTGGTCCAGGACGATACATCTAACAACCGACACACGTTATATATATTAGGTTATGAAATTAGTACTTTTTCTTTTTGATACTACTTTCTTTAAATATCTAACTGTCACACTTATGTGCGGGTAAAATATGTCGTAAGATCGATCTCTTTTTCTATCTGCTATTTCGCTATTTGAGTGTCTGAAATACCCTAGGAAAATCACGGAGAAATCTCCCAGAAATCGAGGAGAGATCTGGGAGAAGTCCCCTAGGACATTAATAGAAGCCTAGAAAAAGATTTACTAGTAATTTCCTATTGTTAGAACTAATTTCCTATAGCTTTTATAAATCTCTTAATAGTAACTATAACTTTTTTTTCTAGATCCCTAAGATATTACATAAAAAGTATTAATAATTTTGGCTTTATTAGAATAACATTCTGGCATAACTGTATGCAGTAGGACAACAAGATAGATCAGTGTTAAGTGTTCAGGATTAGCCCAGCTCTCAGCTGATCCTCGGGTACAGGACCCTGACCCTACACGACACTGCCTTACAACAGGCAGTGCACCTCCCCCCTTACCTAGCCTAGACTTAGAACAGACATTACAGAACAGAAACAGAGCCTATTGCAAAATCAAAACCCATCGTACGTATACGTACAAACCTCAATATCATTAACGGCTGAGCCCATTCAACAGGCTTTACCCCCCCCCCTGCTTTCTTGCCTTACCTTGAGTAAGCAACTTTCACCCTAGCTTACCTTCGGCCTCACCCTTAAAGTAGCGCTATTCGGTGAGCCTCGAGAGAGCTTTGAACGCAGTCCGCGGAATATAGTACCATTCCCCTTTTGCAAAGTTTGAGGCAGTCAGTGTCGTTGTGGATGCTATCAAGGATGCTCTCCGAGACTAGGGTACTTAGATGTAAGTCCCCTCGGAGTATGCAGGCAATTTTCCGGGACTCAACCTCTCCTAGAAATCGGACATCCACCTCTTCTTCATACAGTCTCCGACGAGCCTATGAATGTTTCCGATTACATTAACATTAGTGGGTGGGAGGCCATCTGGTACTAATAGATTTAGGCATTGGACTTTTTGTTCGTCCTTTCGGAGCATAATCATGTCAGGCTTTCCATCCGTATGTACGAGCTCATACGTCACTATGCCGAAAGCCTTGTTGGGCCAAATGTAAAATTGCTGAGGCAGAGTCACATAGCACCGTTAAAGGTTGCGATTTCCGGACGGAATACGAATGCCATGGCAGGTCATTGTCTGAAACTGTGAAGTACGTACATCCCTTCGTTTGATTTGAAGAACCGAAACTTCAAATCAGATGGAGACGACCAGCAACCACGCAGGACCCCTAGGAGCAGCATCCAGTAATCTAGCAGCTGCATCCACAAGCGTCGCAACCGCCCTGGCCGCAAGCAGAGCCCGCAGCTTCCTGGCAGTCAGCCTCGCGGAGCAAGTCCTCCAGTTACCGAAGCCGCTGTTCCAAGCATTACAGCACCTATCTCCGTTATTGCCACAGGTCTTGTAGCAGTAACCATCGTTGCAGCCGATCGAGTCGCCGTACTAGCACGCGTCGAGGCCCTCCTGGCGAACCTGCAAGCCGTCCATGTTGTCGTTCGCATCGCGCTGGCTGCCGGAGCTGCCGGAGCCCCGCGGGCCACCTTTGCGGCCCAAGGGGTGCTCCTTGCAGGTGCGGATCTGGGTGATGTCGACGTCCTTGGCCGTCAGGGTGGCTTAGGTGTAAATCATGACGCTGAGGTCACCGCATTCTTCGGCGGCGGAGGCGGGAGCCACACCAGCGATGACATCGGTGAGGTTTGCAAGAAGGACGATGGTGACGGTAGTGAACTTCATCTTGAGGGTCTGGGGGCTGTTGGCAATGCTTGTGGGATTTAACATCATAAACGCCGGTTCTCGTCCGGGAGCGAAGGGATGTTACGAACTTGATGGTGTCAAAGAAGGTCTTGGTAGTTTGTGATAGTTGGACTGAAGACTGGGAGATCTGGAGCTAATGAGTGTGCGCTTGGTGAGTTGCTGGTTGGTAGGTCGAGGACATTGCCAGACTTTATACTTGAATCCCGGATTTCTTGCCCAAGCAACAGCACGACAACAACAGCAATGAACCCTAACAGAAAGGTGTCAGTTCCACTCTTCTGATTCTCATATCTGCTCGTATTCTTTGAAAGAAAGGCGTTTGCGAAAAGTCGAAGATCGCAACATCTTTCGATAGCGGGATTGACTGGTCCGCGGAGTTTGGCCAATGTCGTTCGCTATTAAATTTTGTATCTCGAGGCCAACGTTCACAGTTTTGTCACAAATGGATGCCAGCTCTTGGTCACGAAATCATGGACTTAGTACCTAGTGCTTAGTGAGCGGGCAGACATACCCAAAGGACTACTGAGGACATTGTGGGGCGGAGTTTCGATCCTGTAAGATTGTTAGGGTGATGACTCGAGGCTTGACAATCTGTACGCCAAGATGATGAACGACTCTGGATAAAGAGCATTGACGTATCGTGTTATAGACATAGTTGTCACCTTAGACGCATGCGTCAATACACAAGACGAGCCAAGGGCTGTGCTTCGTAGACACCTATAAACTGTCCCAGAACGGAAGCTTGAAACTACTTTCCAGGTTGGTCAAGCACTCTACTCTCGACCTAGAGGTGGTCAGTGATCAACTGACACCTCGGTCGTCCCCGCCTTCATGCAACTGTCAATACTCTATCGTAACTAAAAATGCGTATTCGCATTTATTGAGCGAATCGTTAGCCATAATTGTATAGATAGACACAGGAGGTTTCTAGTGCCCGATGAACCAGATTAGGTTTGTGCAGCTGCTGCTAGTTCGGCATCATCCCATCGGATCAGATACGCAGTTCGCAGGAACTCCAACGCGTACCATTTGCTGTTATTGAATCTGGCTTACCTGTTTCACATGGCTACGTGTTGGGCCACTAGGCCCTCGATGCAACATGCAATCTTTCCGCCGGCAGGGTCCAACCCGCTCCCCCTCTTTCCAACAAATGCATCTCCGCCATCACTTACAGCGGAGCTCTCCCTGGCTTTTTCTCGCCTTGGCCAGCCCTGCCGAGGAGACGCTTAACGTGGCACTGCAACTGCAAAACTCCCCTGTAGACGATCCGACTCCTCCGATTGGCTTCCGCGAGACGATCTCCGGACGCATCTGGTCATAACAGGCCCCCCCGCAAAAGACGGTGCAGACGCGGATACGGCTTTATGTGATCGCTGGGCAAAATGTCCTACACTTCGGGTATTGGCGAAAGCAGCAGTGGCAGCAGCAACAAGCAGCTCCTCCTCTGAACGGACTATTGAGCGATGTTCTGCTCTGTCTTGAACCCGGTAAAATCTGCAATCTCATGTAAAGATGTCATCTTAACTGCCATTCCAAGCTTTTAATCAGAATGGGAGGCCTTCCTTGTACGCCTGAAAGTCTCTATAGGCGTCTCGGTCTGATAAACCACCGTATCGACAGATCTTTTGGAATTGGGATTCAAGACCAGCCAGTGCTAGATCTGAGTGTGACCGGCTAAATTCTCGCAAACCTAGAGGCATTTCTTCATTCTCGGCTGCTCTTCTCTTATTCATTGAGCTCCCGTGTATCTGAGTCGATCTTGGTTGCTCTATGTTTGAACATCGCTTTAGGCTTTCCATCATTGCTCTCAGGATGAGCTTTAGGGTTGTCACTGGCAATATGTACCATGGCTTGATTACTTTTAAGACTCTCGACAGTAAGGATGAATAGCCGAGCGCCCTATTCTTTCGGTTGAACGTTGCTATGGGTTGGATTACAAAGGAGCTCACAGGTGTACATTAAGAAGGCTATTGCTGGTCATAGAGTCGTGTCTGGCGAGGAGTTGTAAGGATGGGAAGGGTAAGAAGATTGGAACGACGGGAAGATAGCACAATGGCACAATTGAAGGATATTGGGCGGAAGGAGCGGTAGATTGGACGATGGAAAGATGGGGAAAACGAGAAGGATGAGGGGATAAAAGGGAGGGAAGGATGGAGTAGTCGGGTGGGGAGTCAAGCATACAGGCCAATTATCAGCGAGAACAACTTAGAGTATGATAAGACTAGCTAACATTCGTGTCACCTACCCCTTACTGAACAGTGGCTTGAGCAGTATTCGCAGGAAATCACCACGGAGGAGAATACATTAACACGTATAGGCCACAAACCACGTATTATGAACCTGTTCTGCAAGTAGAGATCCTGGACTGCTACCGGCTTGCAATGTAGGTGCTTAAAGCACTTTTCTCACTCTGCTCATCCGAACCCAGCCTGCTCGTGTTATCTTAGGCCAGCGGCTGAATCCAGTCGCATCTGAAAGACGCAGGAGGCATTTTTATACAGGGCCCGTGTTGGACGCCGCATCATTCACATCACCCCCAATGTAATCATTCTTCACAGGTCCTCAATTTCGCAGGCCACAGTTTTTCTATCTACCTGTAGTTATGTTGATTACACTGGTGTCTGTTAAGGATCCTAGATAAATCTATTCAGTGAATCAAGATTCGGGGCTCGATAAGCATCCTCGAAGTTCAGGTTCGTTGCGACCATGAGTGATGACTTCCTCTTCCAGTCCTACTCGGTAGCCGTTGCCCCGATACTCCCAATGAACAAAAGAAGCTAACAATGACGCAATTCTCTGTCATTTGCGTCCTTTCAACGCATCTCGTTATGAAAGTCGAAGTTTTTCAAACAGGCAAATTTATAAATCTAGAAATTCAAGAAATGCCCCCAGACTGCTTAGTATTATGATAGTTCAAAGCAGAAGGAATGCGATCTCGTTACAAAAGTGAACTCATGGCATCTCCAGCTCAGCTAACAGAAAACAAGGTTGTTGTCTCGGAGGCAGTGGTGTATCAGTAGGAAAAGACTATGGATCAAATAAACTGGCATATGCCAGATCCTGGAATCAACGAGTCGCAGAGAGCTGAACAATCTGATGTTTAATTCCTAATTCACCCGAGCCTAGTTCGTTTGAAATCGAGGTGATATGCAGCCAACCTCTGAAAAGAAAAGATGGGGGCGGGGCGGTTTTATGGCAATCTGATTGATTGTCATACTCCTGAACCCCTTTTCCACATTCTGCAGTCTTGTTTTTCATAACTCTTGTCTGGGAGCGGAGCCATGCTTGCCAAGAGTAAGACGGACAAACTTCAAAATAGATCTCTGTTGGTCCAATACATTGCTTCATCCTCGGTAAGACCATGTTCCATCGCACAGCTGGGGGTGACTTCTAGGGACTGCGCATCAAGAGTTTCTCGTTGTTTATGCTTTGCAGCTAGGGTTGTATCCCTTACCTCCCATAGATGGCGGGGTCACTGCAAAGCACTTTTGCTCCCTTGTGGCGTTTTGACTGGTTCGGCCAAAGCGACCACCCTAAACATTACCACCAGCCTGGCAGGATCGGCAACTGAGCTGAAGTCTGTCAGCTGCAGGTCGACGGGGCGAGCCTTTTAG
The DNA here is from genome assembly GCA_020466075.1 of Colletotrichum coccodes. Taxonomy (NCBI): domain Eukaryota; kingdom Fungi; phylum Ascomycota; class Sordariomycetes; order Glomerellales; family Glomerellaceae; genus Colletotrichum; species Colletotrichum coccodes. Next base: position 63,682 of record JAIMZG010000237.1, on the reverse strand, counting down.
CCCGGACCCTTATACCCCTTTCCATGCAAGCCTCACGCGTCTAGCCGTTGTCCAAACCCAGTGCAACGTGGGCTTACACCGGCTCCACCGCCTGTGTCATACGAACCGGGTAAGTGTTGTCCCTCTGCAACTATCATAGAGACAAAGTAGCGATGATTGCTGGCTAAGATACACCATTGGTTCATGAGAATTAGTCCAAGGTTTGACACATTCTGTTGTGGTTCCATCAGGTTCTCAGGCTGGACGAGTAACATCATTTGGTGTCCGACATGACTTCTCAATCGGTCAGGGTTATGTTTGAATTATCTGTCAAACGTGATGTCCCTACACTATTTGTTGATTAGCCACACAGTCGGTCTAATACGACTATGTTGCAGTGGACGGATGGCTCGATTGATGGTAGAGAAGTCCTAGCAGCCTTTCTCTCCATGCACTCAATAGATATTCGTCCTGCGAATCACAATCAGATGGGAAAGCGAGCATTGGGGGGCGGATTGGAAGCAAGACGTTTGTACGTAACAAGACACTTCACGCCTATCGAGGACACCCAAATTGGCCTGCAAGATGCATGTTTGTGGGAAAAGCAGCTAGTACGGTCTCACTAAAACCTGCTTGTCAACCCTGCAGCAATTGCATATGTTGGTTTACTTGTCCTTCACTCATCTGAATCAAACCCACGACAATGTGACATGAAGCTACTTGGAAATCAACGGCCAGCGTAAGACGGGCATTGTGTTGTCCCTTTGTTTGAAGGAGCCATTTCACCACTGTTAATGTTCATTTACTAGAGCGCAAAGTTCGGCCGCGTTGTGTATAAAACACTTGAAGCCTCTTCACTGTAGCGCTATTATCGAGCAGAACCAACAGATCATCAATCGCAACACTCAAAGCCCCCATCTTAAACCATTACAGAGTCGTAGAGACCTGAGTATGCTTCCAAAGCCCCCAAAGCCCCCAAACCCCCATGCAAAAGTCGAATCACTAACAAAGCTCGCCGTAAGCAATCCTTCACAATGCGCCCCACTGCAGTCTTGACTATCATCTTCTTCGCCCTGACTGCCCAGGCCGGCGTCTCTCAGCAGGATGCACCCTACGCCCTTGCCGAGCGGGCCGACGTCGACGAGCTTGTGCCCCTGCTGCAGAAGAAGGACAAGGGAGGCTTGGAGAAGCGAGCTTGCAATTACAACGGGTGCAAGTGTAACAGCCGCGGCAAGCAGCTCACCGTCTGCGGCAACTGCGTGTGGGCCAACAACAACGCCTACGTCGTAACGGCTCAGCGTGTCGACAACCACATCTTCGAGTGCTCGCCCAACGGCACCTGCTGTACCTATGGTATTGGCTCTGATTGCGGCGGCCCCAATGCTCGGTGCATCATCAATTAAAGGCGGCTACACGCATTATTTAAAGGAGGGCCATGGGGTTGATGGCAAGAGTGAGAAATAGGCTGGTATCTCGTTGTTAGCCGCCGTTTGTGTTTCAAAGTGTCGTCTCATGTCTGTATTTAGCTCAAGTCACTCGCTCACCTCGGTTTGGGTTGTGGGATGTGAAATACATAGGAAACGAAAATTGACGAAAACCATTGGAGGCAACGACGGAGTGAAGTACACCAAATTGCATGTTCCTGGTTCGAGACACCGACAAGGCAATTTGAGGCGAATCAAACCTAAAAATAGGGCATCTAATGGCGTTGCTACATGTACGAGAAGCAACCTTAGCCGACTAGTACCGATTTCTGGCTCGTGCAGCCCGCGACCTAGTCGCAGTACACGAGTAATATGCTTTTGGACCTTGCCGTTAAAATGTTCTGAACTGCAACAATATGCGTCCTCCTGGAAGAAGTTGATCTCAGTGTTGGCTTTCTGTGCAATTCCAGAACAAGAATCTGACCGTTTCCCTACCCAGACGATCCGGGAAGCTGGTCTGACTGAGCCTTGAGAGATTTGTTGCTTCGAGGGAACTCTCATAGGGCAAGGTGAAACGAGATCGGACATTGCATAAGGTAAGGAGCTGCATCCCGGTTAACGACTTATGGGGGCTTACCCCGCGCCCTTGCGTTTACCAGGTGGGGTTCAAAATCTGTCGCTCCCACCATCAACTTCACCACACACGCGAAATCTAGTATGCCAAGATGGCTGCCCAAGTTCCCACAGAAGCTTTGAAGAAGCTCAACGGTATGCGCTCTCACCTAGGAATCGTTACACGCACCAAGTCCGGTAGTCTAACCGTGCCATCCAGTGGGAGAGCCTGCGACGAACGGCAAGGCGGCGAAGCCTGCGGAGGGAAATGGCGTCGACCAGGATAGCGACGACTCGGATGAGGAGGGCGAGGAGGTAGCGGCGCCAGCTGCCGGCGGCGCGGCCAAGAAGAAAAAGAAGAACAAGAAGAAGAAGAAGAAGAAGTCGCCGACAGCACAGTCCGACCCACCCCGCGTGCTCATGTCGTCGCTGTTCCCCAACAAGAACTACCCCAAGGGCCAGGAGGAGGAGTACCGGGACGAGAACCTCTACCGCACGACGAACGAGGAGAAGCGCCATCTCGACAACCTCAACAACGATTTCCTTACGGACTACCGCGAGGCCGCCGAGATCCACCGCCAGGTCCGCCAGTGGGCACAGAAGAACATCAAGCCCGGCCAGACCCTTACCGAGATCGCCGAGGGCATCGAGGACGGCGTGCGTGCGCTGACGGGCCATCCGGGAATCGAGGAAGGTGACGCCTATAAGGGCGGCATGGGTTTCCCCTGCGGTCTGTCCCTCAACCACTGCGCAGCTCACTACACGCCCAATGCCGGCAACAAGATGGTGCTCTCGCAAGGCGACGTCATGAAGGTCGACTTCGGCGTGCACGTCAACGGACGCATCGTCGACAGCGCCTTCACTATGGCGTTTGAACCGCAGTACGACAACCTCTTGGCGGCTGTCAAGGATGCGACGAACGCCGGTGTCAAGGAGGCCGGCATCGACGTGCGCGTCGGAGACGTCGGGGGCGTCATACAGGAGGTCATGGAGAGCTACGAAGTCGAGATTGACGGCACGACGTACCCCGTCAAGTCGATCCGCAACCTCAACGGCCACACGATCGAGCGCTGGAGCATCCACGGCACCAAGAGCGTGCCCATCGTTAAGAGCAACGATACGACCAAGATGGAGGAGGGCGACGTGTTCGCCGTCGAGACGTTCGGAAGCACGGGAAATGGATACGTCCGGGAAGACATGGAAGTGTCTCACTACGCTAAGCGTGGGGAGGGCCACGCTGCACTCCGTTTAGATTCGGCCAAGAGGCTGCTGAACGTGATCAACAAGAACTTTGGCACGCTGCCTTTCTGCCGACGTTACCTGGATCGTCTGGGACAGGACAAGTATCTTCTGGGTGTACGCTTGCAGGAGCCACGTTTGTATCAATGCATGAGCTGACAGCATGGCAGTTGAACAACCTCGTCTCCAGCGGCATTGTCGAGGCCTACCCGCCCTTGTGCGACAAGAAGGGCTCCTACACTGCTCAGTTCGAGCACGTAAGTACCACCGTCACGCATTTATCTTGAACAACCCTGACTTTGAGTGCTACAGACGATCCTGCTCAGGCCAAACGTGAAGGAAGTAATCAGCCGAGGAGACGACTACTAGGCGGGCTGAAACCGGTCAAGGATGGGTATTGTCAAGGGTTTTCTTTCCACTCAACCGAGCCTATCGTTCAGATACATACAAAAATTCCAAGCAGTTATAATCCAAGAATCGAGCGTCACATTGCTCGTGTGGGAGGACCATATAGGTCAAGCTCGCGGATAGGACGCCGAAGGGTCTTGGCAATTGAAGCATGGAATGTAACAGAGCAGTGCAATAAGACACAAATATGGAAGTTTAACGAAGCAATATTTCAGATGCCCTCTTGCCCATCGCATTCCATGCTCAATAGTCGTCAGAGGCATCTCGAGCCTTGTTCGTGTCAATACGGCACAGTTGGTCTTTGTGGTCCACAGACAACTGATTGCCTGATGGCGTGCTTTGCTGGATGAAGACATCAATTCAAACGTCAGAGTTGAGTTCTAGACTAGTATCTACGTGGTGAGCAAAACATACGACCTTGGACTTCAAGTTGGCCATTATCGCTGTCATTATGCCCATAATGTGTTGTCCAAAGCAATGGCCCACTTGAGCAATTCGCGGCCCCATTTCCGGCACACCCTCCCCGTACCCGGACCGAGGCAGATCGCCGCGGTGACCGATCCCGACATCATGACCGGCACGGATCATCCGATGAGATCAGGAGCGGCAGACCCCCCAAGGTCCTCATGATCTCGGGAAACAACATACAGCACCGTCTCCTCACACATCGGACCCCAGTGATGTCAGCAGTCGTCACCAACGGCCCCGGATGGAAACCGATCGGACTTCCCCCCACAGATCACAAATGAAGACGGGCGCGAATGAAAAGGCGAATTGAGCGAGCCACACAGGGCGGACGATTCCTAGAAACCCTGAGCTGTCCGCCATCTGAGGCTGAAAAGCGTAGTTATGTCGTCAATCTAGAGATTGCAACAGGCAAAGATCACAGGCCGGTCCAGAAGCCTGATTTCCACTTTTCCCTTTGTTTTCGCCTCCAGGCCCAGCCGAGCCTGGTCCAACGTTCACTGGCTGGCGACTGGCCCAGAGCTGTTTCTCCACCGCCAATCCTCATGCCTCCAGGGTCCGATCGGCGACGTCCAGAAGCACAGAGAACACGCTCTTTCATCCAGCACATCACATCCCTTGGGCCTCTTGTTTTGCCCACCCTTGGATGGCGTAAGAGGCGTCGGCCGTTGTCGGCTGCGGGAGCTGTAGCAGGTAAGATCTTGGCAGATCGTTGTGCCCCAACACTTCCACGGGCGGGCGACTGTCAGAGCTTTGACCGTGTCTTCCCATCCAAAAGGGTTAGCCGGAGAGGAGGGAAGAGGAGGGCGAATGAGAGCGGAAGCTCCGCCCCACCCAGAAGCCAATCACATGCAACCAGTGGCCGTCGGCGGCCATCCCGTTGCCCGTTTCCGACGTTTTCCATCGGTCCATGCGCGCTATGCCCCGAAACAGGCAGATAGGCGAGGCGGTAGGCCCCCAACCGAGCCATACAGCACGCACCCTGCCTTCTCTGTCGTGCTCGTGTGCCTCACAACGCTGCGAGATTCGCACGCGCCACCCCGAGTTTCCATTCTTTCCCCGGGGCACTGGCTGGGGCATGGGAGCAGCAGCCCAGACACCGAGAGAAATTTCCAGCAGCGTAGAACCTTGTCGAGCCTGAGGCGCCCCAACCCATTTTGCCACGCTCTGGTTGGTCAAGGTTTGCTTTGTAGCTTCCTAAAAAACCCGCACACGACACCCGCCTCCACCCTCCGGCCTACCGAAACTCGCTGCGACTTTTTTTCCTTCCGCTTTCCATCCGTCCACGAGCAAGGTTCATTCGCCCTTGTCACTAATATTTTCCCATCCCTTTATTATCAACAAGCGCCTCTTCATTTTCTCCCATCATCCACTCCTGAGGCAATTTGACTCATCACTGTCGCTTGACACCAAGAAAACAACAAACAAGAAAACCAAATAGAACCACAGCTTCTGATTCATCCACTCAGTTCGAGCTCGCTGGTTACGAATTTCACGACTACACGCGACTTCCACCGATAGACACCCCGTAAATAGAGGAGGCACGACACGAGGGGGGAAAAAGTTTCCGAATTGTCCACGAGAGCTTCCATTTACTCGACCAAAGAGCAAAACAACTACAGAATCACCAACATCTCCACAATGAAGGTCTTCTCCAACGCGGTAACCTTCAACTACTCTTGGGAGGAGGTCTCCGCCGCCAACTGGCGCAAGTACTGCCCTTGGAACGACAAGACGACTCACGTCATCGCCGTCGATACCATCGCTCGCAACGTCGACCCTTCCACTGGGATCCTCCGTACCGAGCGCCTCATCACTTGCAAGCAGTCCGCGCCCAAGTGGTTCGCTTCGCTCGTCGGCGGCGCCAGCGCCGGTGCCGACCCGGACGTCTCTCACGTCTTCGAAACGTCCTACGTCGACCCGGCCACCAAGACTGTCACCATGGTCTCCCAGAACCTTACCTTCTCCAACCTCATCTCCGTCCAGGAGTCTGTTGTCTACCGTCCCATCAGCTCTACCCAGACCCAGTTCGTCCAGGACGCCCAGATCACGGCCCTCTGCGGTGGCTGGCAGCGTATCAAGAACGGCATCGAGGACCAGTGCGTGTCTCGCTTCCGCGACAACGCTCAGAAGGGCAAGGAGGGCTTTGAGACGGTGTTGGCCATGAGTAGGAGGGTGTTCGCTGAGGAGCGCGAGCGTGAGATGCGTGTCAGCCAGGGCATGGCGGCATAAGATGGTTCAGAGGAGAGAGGCCTGGAGTCACAGGTTCCCAACGACCCCACAGCTTCATCCTGACAAGACCTCTTACGTTTTGCAGCGTTCTTCGTCGATTTTTTTCTTCTTTCCTCTCAACAGCGGGCAGCATCACTAAAAAGGTTCCGGGAAAAGGGTATTTAGAAAGGCGTTCAGAAATCATTTTGGGGAAGAGAGACCCGAGGGTCTCACACTCTCAGCTCAACTCAGCTTTACATGGTTCTCCAACGGAGTAAAGAGTTTTTCGGAGTTTGGGAATACCCCTACACGATAGAGCATCCCGAAGGGGATTTTCACAAAAGCATCTTTCAGTTTACGGACTCGAAATAGAGTGTTTTTAAAAGAATAATCAACCACCCACCCACACATGCGCATTTGTCGTTCAGCAAACTTTTCATCATGGCACGCCAGAAGTACCCTAATCAAACGGAGTGATATGCATTCCCAACCCAGTCATCTCACTTCCCCATCCGGCTCCGGCACTTCGCCTCGTACCGTGTCAGCATCTCCCTCGTGTCGCGGTCCAGCGCCGCGTCGCTCCCGTCAAGGACCCTCCTCGCGAACCCGGCAGCCTCCTCGAACCTGCGGAGGAAGTAGAGCTCCTCCACCGCGTGTAGCAGCTCTTGCAGCACGGGCTTGCTAGCCTGCTCGTCAGCGGCCAGGGGCAGCTCGATTGTCTGCGAAATCTGGAGAGTTTTGCCAAGTCAGTCGGTATCCTGCAAGGGGTCGCAAACTCCCGGGTGGAGAAGCCGGTGCCTGGGTCGTCGGGTGTCCATCCGAGCTCGAAAAGGGCCCCTAACCAAGGCCCCTCTTCTTCCGATCTTTCAGCACACGGCCAGAGCCACGCCGGTGCCGGTGATATTAGGGAAGACCAAAATTCTCGGCGAGAAGGAAATTGTTGACTCACATCGCCATTTTGCACATTGACCCTGTACGTAGCCCTGAGCTCCTGGAACGCCTCCTCTGATTGCCAGTCTCTGGGCCTCTCCTTCGCCTTGGCCGCCGTCTCCGAAATCAGGCCTCCTCGTCGGAGTCATCGATGGCGATGCTGAAGAGACCTCCGTCCTCGTCGGCCATGTTGCCTTCTCGCACAGACGCCCGGGTTGTAATGAGACCTTTTCAACTTTGTTTCTTAGCTTTACGTTGGCCCAAGGGTTGAGTAAGCTTCGGTCAACCGTTCGGGTCCTCGGGGAAATTGGCGTGGTAATGGTCACTTGCAACCGAGTCGAAAAACTCCAAACCTGTCGTTTGGTGTCCAACACTTAGAAAAAGTGACCCCCAAACCCACATCGACTGGCTCCGTCAGGGTGGTTCGGCGACTTAATGGAAATCGCTGTGGCTGGTGCTTTGCTCCATGGGAGCCGCTACGAACCGAACACTACAGGGGTTATGCATTTAAAAGGCGTATTCGCGAAAACTTTTCCAGCAAGTCCTGCCGAGTCATTCCCCAAAAAATGACATCAAGCCGCATGGCGGGGTCGGTGGAGCCGCTTGCACCTAGCGGCCCGCTGAAGCTCTCCCTCCGAATGCCGCGAGTCTTCGATTGACTTCAAGTGTCTGATTCGTAGCTTGTATTTGACACCATATCGACGATAGCACCCTTCCGGAGTGAAGGAGGGGGAAAACATGGAGCAACAAGTAGCAAGGCTCGTTGAAAAGGCTTGGGACAAGTTCCAAAAGACGCCATCGGACCAGCGCCTTTGTGAGTGCCTCTCGTGCTGTCGTGAGGTTGGCACGCGAGCATCGTGAAGCTCTCCGGAGTTGGCTTCATGAAAGCTCCAACAAGCTTCGATTCTGTACCTCTGTTCTCGAATTTGAACGTTAACATGTCACAGTAATCGGGATATCCGGCATCCCAGGCTCAGGTACACTCCCTTCCCTTCCATCCCTAAACAGCCAACCCTCTAACTCTGAACAGGCAAAACAACCCTCTCCCGAATAGTAACAAACCGCCTCACGCCCGCGCCGTAACCCTCGACCCCTCGAACCCTTCCCGCGCAATTCGCCCTCCGGCAGCCTTCGTCCCCATGGACGGCTATCACCTCACCCGCGCCCAGCTCTCCGCCATGCCTGACCCGGACACCGCCCACGCCCGCCGCGGTGCCGCCTTTACCTTTGACGGCCCCGCCTTCCACAAGCTCGTCACCTCCCTCCGCGATCCGCTGAGTGCTGACTCCTCTCCGATCCATGCCCCGAGCTTCGATCACGCCATAAAGGATCCCAAAGACAACGATATCACCATTCATCCCTACCACCGCATTGTCGTCTTCGAGGGCAACTACCTCGCTCTCGACAAGCCGCCGTGGAGCGACGCCGCTAAGCTCATGGACGAGCTGTGGTTCGTAGACGTTGACTTTGAAGTGGCGAGGAAACGGTTAATCGGCAGACACATCAAGGCCGGCATTGCTAAGGACGAGAAGGAGGCGGATAAGAGGGCAAGGGAGAATGATCTTGTCAATGGAAAGGAGATTGTTGACTTCCGCCTCGAGGTCGATGAGGTAGTTGTCAGTCAGGAAGATGATAAGTGGATTCACGAATAAGCATTGTAAGCACAATATTTGCAGCATCTCGCTCAATAAAATGGCGAGCGTAGTCACTATACTGTAGCTCGATTATTCACTGTCCATCTCCATATGCTTCAACTACCTTGAGCGGGTTACAGTACCTCTGGGCGTTGCTTACGTTTAAAGAACCCGCATTTCAAACAGCCATCTATTAGCTGTCCTGGGTAGATCATTTTGCCTATGACTTCCCTTCGGGGCCCATTCACCTCTCAGGCACTCCAATCTACCTATGCAAGTGCCTCAAGTAGTGTTCATCGCCTCGTAGCCAGGTCATTCAGAAGCACCTCCGGTAAAACTACCGGCGTGCTTCGCGCCACTATAGCCCGTTGCGAAGATCGAGCTCTCAAGGCCTCTCCGCATACGGCCTAGGCCGGAGTTACGCTGAGGAACTTGACCACGGGACTGAGGCTGGATCGCTTGTGTACCAGGTGAGAACGTTCTGCCTGTCTGATTTCCGCTGAAGTCGATTATAGGGTGTGTGTGAGGCATCGGTTCTTGGCCAGCATTCATCTTTGTTCCATCAACTGACCCAGAGTGGCTGATGTGATAAGTTACGCTCACAGCGTGCACTATACCGGCCGGTGGGTACTGTTGAATCCCAGGAATCATGGGCTGTGTATATATCTGGGACGTGTAAGCGAATTGGGGGGTGGCCATGTGTTGTGTCGCCATTGGAGGCGAGAACATTTGTGGCGACGCCGTGTGGGACATCGGTATAGGAAGGGGTATTTCCTGACCGCCGTGGCCGTGAAGTCCATAAAGAGGATTAGAATGGACCGCAGAAGGCACTGTAGTAGCCGTTGTGGGAGCCATGGTGGGGTCAGGCTGCGCAGACGTCTCAGTAACCATCATAGGGGATGTTTCCTTGGCAGATACATCCTGCTTGTTGGCGACGGTAGCAGCAGCGGTGACTAGGGCTTCCACTTTGATGGCTTGAACAGTAGTGTCCTTGGGTTTTTTATCCTTAAGATCAATGACGGCGGTAGAAGGGCGTTCATCATTGGGAGAAAGCTGGAATCCGACCGCGGAGTCGTTTAGAGCGGTGGAAACCGCAGCTCCATCATCCGACTGATTAGGTTGCACAGAGATCGCAACTTCCTCTGCGGGCGTGATCTTAACAGTAGCAATCTCGGTTTCGATGTTGACATTCGCATTCTTCGCCTTTGAAGCAGCATTGATTCCAACATTGGCCTCTGTCACAACCATCTTGTCGGCCTTAGTGTCGACCTTAGCATTGTTCTCAGCGTTCTCCTTGAGCTTGTCCCCGACCTTGGCCACAACCATGTTTCCCATGATCTTTTCGGCCTTGATATCCGATGAGGACTCCATGTTGACCTGCGCTGAAGATTCAGCAGTGATGGCAACTGCCTTCTGGTATTCGACTGCTTCATACAAACCAGGCATCGAGGTCTGAGAACCACCTTTGGTCTGCAGCTGTAGCTTCCTGCCTGCTGAAATCAAGTTCTTGAGCTTGGCGCTGTCATGTATCGATGACGAATTCGTTGGCTGGCTGTCCCGCCTAGGAACCAACGGTATATCCTGAGGGATTTTGATGTCGCTGAGACCAGGAGGAGCTGCAGCAGAAGATCGCTGCTTCAGCAGTTCCTGGGCGCTGTACTGGACCCGCTGTCGGTTCGTCTTGTACATATCGGCGTTCTTGACCTTATTGAGGGAAAGATTGTTAAAGGCATCTGTCATGACATCCGCAATGTCTCTCGGCGTCTTGGATGTGTTCTTGGTGGCTTCGATCTTCGCAGAAGGCTTGGTATCCTCGGCAACCGATTCAGGTTCTTTTCTTTCCCTTGCCTGTAAAGCACCTGTGGAGTTCTTGACGGACGACACTTTGACAGATAAGTCTGACTGATGCGTTTGATTCCGGGCTGCAGTGTTCTCGGCGGCAGAGGCAGCCTCGACGTTCATCTCGCTGTTCGCGGCAGCTACATTGTTGAGAAACCCCATGACTTTCTGCAGTAATGCCGCACGATGCTGAAACTCCGTGGCTGTCCTCACGTCGTCGAACTTCAAGCTGTACCGATCATCCAGTACACCTGTGTCGGGGTTGACGAATCTGACGACACAGATGTGGTTCTTTTGGATGTCGAGGAGGTAAGCCCTCATGCTATAACGCTTGACAAAAACGTCGGGGAGCGTCATTATAAGGAGAGATTGACCATTTATGTCCTGTGCATTATTGATAATCTTGAGATCGATCAAGACCACGCAGTCCTTGCCCTTCTCAGGAACCCAGGTCTTACAGGAACCAGTCCAGTAGATCACGACTTCATTATCAGAGTCATTCTGCTCGGAACCTTGGTCGTGCTTGACGGGGCTGATGAGGTCCTCAGAAGGTCGGCTTTTCTTGGGCTCATCGACAACGCCCTGTCTCTGTGGAAGGTACTTATGTGCCTCAAGAATGGTGGGGGCCACCAAATTCCCCTTTGTCTGTACAACTGCAGAAGTAATTTTCGTGGATAGCTTGGAGATTTTGCCAGAGGCTGCCTTCTCAGGACTAGATTTGTCGGACAGAGGCGTCTTCGCGTTCTTGGCCCTTAAGTGGGGAGGTAAGGACTTGAACGAACTCGCTGCCTCGACGTTACCGGATCGCGAACTAGCAGCCTTGCCTTCATTGTTCGAAGCAGCAGGAGCATTCTCGGAGACGCCCTTATTGGAGGGGAACCGATGAACCACAGATCCTGGAGGGAGCAGGATGCCATTCGGACTGATCTGCATTCCGTTGAAGGTCGACCTGTGCCCCCTGATCAGTCAAGTTTCTGCCAGAGTAACAGCAAGTCGCTTACGGAGGACGACGAGGATCAGCCATGAGTCTTCTAGCTGTGCCCACGGTCGGTCGGTAAGCGCTGGGGCCGCCCAGATCATCCAAATCCTTGACAGTCATGGCCTCGGCATCGTCGATACCATTTTCCGCCATCGCTTAATACGTGTTAATCGGTTTCTCGTGCGTATCTTCTTAAGGACCTACCACGGTAGCCGTTGAGAGCCTCGCTACTTTCGGCGATGACAGGGGCGTGACGAGGACGCGGGGGAATTGCTCTGGGGTTATGAGTGTCGTCAAGCGGCAGCTCCTCGATGCGTATAGTGCCAAGGTCATCCTTTGAGTTGTCAGTTCCCCGGAATCCGAAGTTTACGTAGATGCCTTGTTGAATTACTTACCATCATCGCGCGCTTTACCAAATCGTCTATAGTATAGGGGCCGGGCTGTCTGTGGGCCATGGCTTGAACGCGCATGCTAGGCATTCTGTCAGCACGCCGTTCGTTGTTGCCACCCCAGGAACACATGATTGCGAGCTGCTGCAATAAGGAGTTATCCTTGGTCAGTCGTTTGATGAATTCAAGTGTCCTGTGATCTGAAGTCGTTAGAAAACAATCTCAGCGGGCAATGGGGAGAGTAATCGACACGTTATGTTGTGAAGGAGATGGAAAGATGGTCGCAAGCTCTACAAGGAGATGACGATACAGGAAGAGAGAAAGGCGGGAAATATCTTAAATCTTAAGGGGATAAACAAGGCGGTATACCAGCTTTTTCAAGGTGCTTTCGCAATAATCTGTTCTTGGTCTTCACCAGTTCGCTGGAAAAATTTGTGTTATTGGAAAGCGCTGTCCCCTAAGGGAGTCCAATTCGCAGTTTTAAGGTAGAAACCGAAGTCAGAGGTTAGGAAACGATTTACCTTCGCAAAACTGAAATTTTTGGAGGGTTCGATGAGAAGTGAATGTGGTGATGAAAGATGTGTGGAAGAATTGAAGTGGTGGGAGTGTAGAGGGTGCAAGGTGCGAGAGAGATGGGTGGAACTGGAAGGAAGGAATGACCACCCACTCCAGCTCTTTGGAGGAAGGAAGGCTGCAAGGCAAGAAAGAGCGTCAAAAAGGGGCAGGAGATAACTTTCTGCTTTTCTTACCTTAATCCGGCAGGACTTGTCAAGGGGCATCAGCCGGAGACGGGAATGAGCGTTGTGCCTAGTGTTACCTTTTCTATAGGTACTTTCAGGCGGGTGAAGTGTTCAGATCTTCTGTCCTTAGCAGGCAGTGTGCATAAAAAAATGTTATCAGAGTGATTTTGAATAGAGAACACAAGCACAAAGGCAATGTGATGACAGGAAAGCTCCAGTTCATCATGAATTACTTTCCTGGAGGGTGATCCGCATTTGGATTGATAAATGCTTGAGAATGGAAGGACAACTGTATACATCTCCTGCTTCCTACCTACTGTTAATGAGACTAGAATTCTTAGCCATGCCTGCTTGGACTCAAATCCCTTTCTACCCCGTTCACGGGTCATTCCAATTTTCATGATGAACACTTTGGGGACTTGGTGAGTAGGGAAGTACTACGCTAATAGGAAGCAGGGCACAGGCAACAACGCCGAAAAGAGGGCCGGAAATAAAGCCAAAGGATAGATATGACTACCAAATCCAAAATGTCACTATTTCAGAGAACGCGATACAATATACACTTGAACAAAACAGCTGCCGTAGAATTCAGATCCTATGCAACAAATTGATGTATCAAATAGCAATCAACCCAAAGAGAAAAGGTTGACAAGTAATTTCCTGTTAGAGTGTGCGAAGGGCGATGTGTTGTCGACAGCATGAGTATCTAGAACCGCCAACATGCAAATTCTCAAGTCTCAGATTAGAGATAGCGCGCTTGTGAGCCGACTGGGGAGAATGATGGGAGCACAGAACTTATTTGAAAAATCGAACCACAACGCCATTGGTGATCGATTCACTTACATGGATTGCCACCGTTGAAATTTGATAGGGATCAGGCACCACGAAAATCAAGTAGATCTCATGGCGGCGATCATGTGCGTTCGAGCATTCTATAGAAACAAAGACGAACGGCGGGCATTGGTGGCAGCCACCAGGAGCTCAACAGGAAAATATCAGTCTGAGTGATGCAGACGTGAGGAACAGGTGAGAAGGGGCGGAGTGAAGTAGTATGAACACAATTTCTGGCAGTATGCGTAAGATGGATGTCCAAGGCAGCACACTCTCAAATGAGGCATTTGGCGTCAGTTAGCATCATAACCGCTGTGTACGGCCATTGTCTCCAAACCGATCGTCGAGAGTATGCAGTGATAGCGTCAACAACGCTTGATTAATGGGCTATGGTTTCCGGCCACATTTATAAATAATATGGCGCAAGATAGGAGACTAGTCACATAATAACTCGTTATTGAGTGCCATCAGGTTTGTTTGAAGGCAATTCATGCCGTTGTCATTAACTCATGTCAAGCCATGCTCTGTAATAGTACAATGCTTCCCATCCCATTCCTTTGTGGTATCTCCCGATTCCGTAAACTCCAGATTTACCGAGCAGCGGCATCCTTAGGGGGGCCGTTAAGGCTCTCGACGCCCTGGCGGCCAACGCTGCTCAGGTCCTCGTTGGCCTTAGACGCGGGCTCGCGCAGGCCCGAGGTGGCGGCCGTGTCGCGGCCGATGGGGGCTTCGGCATTGCCGCCGCTGCCAACATTGACCTTGGTGGCGTCGGCGGACTGCCAGTCGGAAGCAACGGGGGGCTGCTCGGGAAGGGGGAGGTTTGACTGGACCTCGTTGATCTTATCGGCCTTGGACTGGGTCATTTTGGCTGTTTGTGGCTGACTAGGGGGAATGGGAGTTAGCGTCTGTAACTGTGATTGGTCGACTCGGCCGGGCATGAACTCACTGTGATTGATTCGTTGGTACTTTAATTCGGAGTAATGTCCGCGGATTGTCTTGATCAAGTTGTGAGTGTTTGTTGTGATGAGGAAAAGACATCTGCCTGATCGAGCTTCAAGGTCGTCTTATATACAAAGTTGAGGTCCATTCCAGAAGGGCTCCATGGCCGAGCTGTAAGAGCGCTGACGTCAATGACGTCAAACGGGTGCAATTGTGCGGCTCTTTACACCCTCTTTGCGCGGAATCAGTGGGGAACCACTGATTTACATCGACGATTGTCACGGGAAGTGGAGAACTCTAACGACGAATGGGCCATCAATGACACAAATCGCCCAGGAACAAATGCTCCTTATGCCTCAAAACGACAAAGTGGAGGGGTCAAAGTGGTGGTTTTCCTCATTTAGATGCAAGTTTATTGGGGTTTTGGTTCTGCTCTGGAGGGGTTTTGGTTCGTAATCCTGTCCGTCCCCTTGTCCCTAAACGCCTAAATTCCCAGCAAGACATCCCAGGTTCCGATCCTTTTCCCGATGTGCAGATGCCGCCCTGGCCACATCAACGTTTTGACGTGCACCTCTATTATCTTCAGCCCTGCCGATCCCCCTCTCTGCTGCTCCCACGCGTGCCAGATTCAGGGCATCCTCTTGTCGGTTTCAGCCGAAGTTACCTTATCTCCTGTGTCGGGGTTCAGGTAATTAGAGTCCTCTGCCGCTTCGTACTCTTGGATTAGGTCTGACACGACCTCTCGGGCCTCGTCAAATTCGTCCAGGTTCTCCGCGAACGGTGCCGTCTTCTTGTATCCCTCCATGAAGGCATTGCGCTTTCGCATGCCGTCGTATTGCCTCAAGATTCTCTTGAACAGCTAGAAGATTGTCAGCATAGGCCTTCCCCAAAACTAGCAGCGGAATATACTCACAGTCGCAATGCTTGTGTGGTTTGCTAGCATCAACCCACTGACACGGTGGGCCATTGGGATGTAGGGGCTCCGCTTTGTCAGGGCCACTTGGATGCTGGCCGGGCCCCAGGGAATAAATGTCGCCAGTCGTCGTTCCCGGATTCTTAGCAAACTCTTGTGGACGTCCGTCGGGTCCACTTCGCCCTGGATGACGTTCAGAATGGAAATGTAGCAGCTCTTCTTCCCTGGTTGGGTCGAAACCATGCGGTTCTTTGGCTGCAGCAGTCTCCGCATGACGTCCAGTACTGTGGTCTTTCGCACCGTCTTGGCCTGCTCAACTTGATCCCCTGTGAATGGCGTGTATGCTGTCATTAAAAAGTGGCAGCGAGGGGTGGGAATCAATGACGCCAAGATGCTGACCAGATCGTTGTGCATGTATCCCGGGTATCTAAGAGTAGTCGTGCTGGCAGACATGACGGTTGAGACCTGAGAGCTCAATCAGCCTATGTGTCTCGTGTGCGAAGATGCAAAACCTACCAGCTGGTTTGTTTGAGCAAAAGAGGGCTCTTGGACATGCAGTCTATCGGCTGCAATACGTGATAGAGCTCCATTATCCAGCACCACGACTGAATCGGCGTTTTGGGTTAACCTTCTCATGGCGAGGACGCTGTTGTATGGGTGGACAACGACATCCCCGGCATTTGTGGTGTCGGGGAAGACAGAATATGTCTGGATGATCTTTTTGGGGAATCGGTCGTTAAGGCGCTCGAGGAGAAAGGAGCCAAGACCGGACCCGGTACCGCCTGCGATTGAGTGCAGCATCATGAAGCCCTGAGGATAGTCAGTAACGTCCAGAGAACTGAATGTAAGATGCGCGTACTTCCAACGAGTCGCTACCATCAGCCTCGCGGTCAATCATCTCCATAATGTCCTCGTAGACCACCTCGCCCGTTTGATAACCGTCACCCCAGTTGTTCGCCGCGCCCACACCATTCTTGCCAACGTAGAAGTTCTCGGGGTTGTAAATGTTCTTGTATGGCCCCGTTTGAATGCCGTTGATAACCTGTATCCTGTTAGAAAAATGCCATGTCCCTCCACCATAGCAGACCACGCACTCTCGGCTCTAGGTCGACCAGGATAGCTCGCGGGATGTATCTTGTGTCGTCACTCTGGTAGTAGAAAACGTCTTTGCGATCACCGCCTTCGGTCGCGAAGTCCTCGAGGTTTCCGTCCTGGTTGATGCCGTGCTCCTGACAAAGCTGTTGCCAGAATTGGCTTCCGACTGCGTAGTGTCAGCTTCAAGATTCGGCGCCTGCCTGCTGTTTGAGGCTCGATAGTTGGGCTGTGGCAGCATGGTGGGGTAACTGACTGCTGTTGCCGCATTGGCCGGCCTGGACAGTGATGATTTCCCTACATCGTCTCGTCAGAGCATATTCGAGCTTGATCCAGGGCCGTTGCGCACGACTAACCTTGGCATTTTGTAGTATGGCGGCGGGGCTTTGACACGTTGGGCTTCCACAAACAGTGAGCTTCAAGAACTCGTGATGTTGGACGCGATCCAGGCCGTTATCGATAAGGGGCCACGCGAGGCGCGTTCTGATTGGGTTACGTAAGGCACCTAAGCAGGTGTGGCAGGAGGACCCAAGGTTGGATAAGTGACAAGGCACTCCAGCTTGCATCCCTCCGTCCACAGATCTCAAACCACACCTCAAGAGACTGGAATAATGCATCTCCATTTCTTTCATCCACGATGAAACAGCCCATGCGGACTAGTCAAGGCCGATCCTCAGCCTTTGTTGATTAGGCTATGCGTCTTATCGAAATTGGCACATCAACTGTGGTTTTGCTCGGCGGCGTTCCTGTTCTGTACGATGCCGGACTCTACAATAGTCCGCACGATGGGATCAATTTGCCGTGGGACAGACCGCTGCCGATGGGTATCTCGGATGCCTACGGATAACTGCCCATGCCCCCTCGTTCAACCTCACTAACTCACTGACCCAGGTAATTCAGCTGCGTTAGGGTCCCACGTCTCAGATCTATCCGAACCCCTATTGAACGCCCCCACGGCTCGGCCATGTCAAATGCGCGGAACAGACGTATAATAAAACCCATCGATCCATAATTGCGGGATTTGCATCGTTTGTAATTGTGGTCATTTCCAAGTCGCACAGTCGTTGAAAGTTTGGCTTGGACGCAATCTGGGCAGAAAGGGGCCCCGGTAGGACTCATGTAGCCCTTTCCGCAGCTGCACCTTTTGCTCCCTCACATGCGTCCCGTCTTTTAAGCAAACCGCCTTCAGGTGAGCTAAGGCGGTGGCATGGAACCGAAACGGCAAAGCCTAAAGAATTGCGGTCACTTGCACCTTTTCGGCCCAGCTGAACCGTGAGGTCGGTGCCAACTGTAAAGTTCCAGCAGCTGCACCGCGCCCAAACAGCGCGAGGAGCCATTGCAAACTTGGGGGTGACATGGGACTAAAGCCCAGGTGGCACTCCCCGGAGGGAGCCGCTGGGTCCTCCCTCCCCCAGTACCACCCCCCTATTCGAGCCCCCATCGACGCCCATTGGCTCGGAGCCAAAGAAGCAATTAAGCCTCGCCCTCCACCAGCGTTGCGACTTGGTTGGGGATTGCAGGCCGTCACAAGGATCGCTGGTCCTGAGTCCTCCCTTCCTTCTCGCTGCACGACTGCACCCCATCTCCCTCCCTGTCTCCCCCGACGCGACAGCCCAAGCACCCGAGGTCCTCCAAATCCCAAAGTTTCATGGTCCTTTCCAGATCCCAAAAAGACCATCACAACTGCAACGATACCGACCTTCGAGTAACCCTGCAGGGCCTGCAGAAGCAAACTCACCCCAACTTTATTTTCTTTCTTAGTGCTGCCACATTTTTTCTAATGATCTGCTGCCAAAGCCTGTCAGTCAGAATTTTGCTTTGAACAGCTTTTCCGTGAATCGCAGGTGTCGGTGATCGACTACGAGCACCGTTGTTGTCTCGGTTTAGCTCTCCCTCAATACCCGGCCACACGATTGCTTCGACCGTAATTTCAAGACACCAGACCGATCCCTACGATCCAGTCCTGCAAACACGAGCCCAGCCCTTGTTAGGTTATTATCTCTCGTTCTGTGACGGCGACCACGACGACCAAGCCATGGTTAAAGTGCTCAAGCCAATCTCCAACCTTTAACGCACTTCGGTCCCACGTTACCAACACGAATTCCGACCTTCCATCGATTCGTACTTTCTTGTTTACATACACTTCGTCGCAATGTCGGACTCGAGAAGGGATGAATCTCTCTCGCCGATGACCAGAAGTTCTCGCGCGCCGTCACCTGCCATCGCAAGCCAGCCAGACTCGCTCGCCCCCCCAGCTCCTCCGCCAAAAGAAGGCCCTCCCGCTCCTCCCCCAAAGGACTTTCCAACGCCGAGAGAGTCCTCCCATACCCCGATCGATGCTACAGTCGAAGCAAGAGACTACATCAATGGAGGGGCTCCTCACGATAGCGTGTCGCCCGTCCAGGACGTCAAGCGACCAGCGCTTCCCACTCTCAACTCGACAGACAGCGCACGTCAAACACCAGGCGGTCTACCGAGGATGCCCGAGGACGGAACATACCCTACAGAGCCGGCTTCGCCGACCGACCGTCGAAGCGTACAGTTTGCTAGGACAGATCAGGTCCTGGAGGCTCCAGCCAGCCATTCCCGACAGCCATCATGGGAAGACGGTGGAAAGTCGATTGGTTCGGCTTTCATTACTAAATTAAAGCAGCTTACTGGATCTGGTAGCATGCAGACCCTCAAGACAAGCAGCTCAGGCAATCTGAACGACAATGGCACCCCGCCGTCCATGGGAAGCTCACCGACCACAGGGCAGTTCAGGTCCAGGATACCCCATACACTCGAGGAGGATGGAGGCAGCGATGCGGATGCAGACGTTGAGGAGACAGCCGACGAGGGAGCCGCGTCAGACGCTGCCAAGCCTAAGAAGAAGAGGAGGATGCGTCGCACGAAGAAGCAACAGATGTCTGTCCCAAGCACGCCAAACCTGCGGCATCTATCTGGCCCAGATTCACCTGTCGGTTATGGCCGGATGGGCTTGCGCAGGCGCATGAGCATGCCGGACCACCCCGAGCAGCAACATGGCATGTCAGAAGGTGAGGGACGAGACCAGCTTGCCGGTCCTTCATGGATGCGCTCTCACCGCGCCCGCGATGGTGACGGCACTGACAGCCCTGGCGGCAGAAGAACGGGCCACATGCGCCGCATCACTGTACTCGGAGGTGGTGGGGTTTCGGATGGGGACGCGATAACGCCCAAGAGACCCTTTTTCGGTAGCGAGAGAGCATCGACGTGGAAGTACGTCAAGAACACCTTGAAGCTTCTTAGGCAGAAGAAGGAGGATCGTTTCGATTTCGCCAAGTCAGCTGAGCTCATGGCAGAGCTGCGAGCCGGAGCCCCTGCCGTCCTGATGTTAGCTAGCATGATCCAAAGAGACGAGCACGGCAACAAACGAATTCCGGTCCTCCTCGAACAGGTGCGCTTGCGTATAACCGACAGCCAGCCTGAATCCGACGACGATAGCGAGCGACATTGGGTTTTCACGATGGACCTTGAGTACGGCAGTGGCCCAAGCCGGATGAAGTGGACCATAATCAGAACACTCAAGGATATCTACAATCTGCATGTGCGATACAAGCTTGCGATGAGTAACGATAAGTACTTGCACGGGCGTGCCGATGTAGGAGCCCGACCTAAGATGCCCAAATTCCCTTGGGGCGCCTTCCCCTATCTCCGCAGTGCCCGCAACAAGGACGACAGCGACGAGGAAGATGGTGCAAGCCTTCGGGGCGACGATCTAGGCGAAGCAACTGCTGGCGAAGGTACTGCCGCTGAGGGTACCGCCGGAGAGGGTACAGCAAGCGAATGGGAGGGCGGTCGGGCCGGACCAGGTGTTCGGAAGAAGTCCCGTCTTGGCATGCTTGGTATGCGTAGGAAATCGACTGGCCTTACCGAACCTGGTGAGTCTGGAGGAGAGAATCAAGCCGAGTTGATCCAGTCACGAAAGCGGTACTTTGAACGCCAGAGAAGGGTGCTGGAGAAGTACTTACAGGACATGATCCGGTGGTTGATGTTCCGCGCAGACAGCAACCGTCTGTGCAAGTTCTTGGAACTCTCGGCCCTCGGTGTGCGTTTGGCTGCTGAAGGCAGCTATCACGGCAAGGAGTGCTACCTTCACATTCAGTCCTCCAAGGGAATGGACTTCCGCCGAGTTTTGACGCCGAAGAAGGTTATCGCCCGTCATAGTCGCAAGTGGTTCCTTGTGCGATCCAGTTACATCGTCTGCGTCGAATCACCTGAGAAGATGAGCGTCTATGACGTCTACCTCGTGGACTCCAAGTTCCGCATTGTTTCCAAGAAAAGCACATTGAAACAGTTGTCCAAGGGCAAGGCCAAGAAAGAGGAGAAGGAAATCGACCTGACAGAAGAGGCTGATGTTGAGAAGCATCACACCCTTACGCTGCACACCGCTGAGCGGAAAGTCAAACTGTTCTCTAGGAACCAGCACATCATGAGGCAATTCGAAGATTCGATAACGGAGATGCTCAAGCAAACCAAGTGGCACGACATCAACCGTTTCGACAGCTTCGCTCCCATTCGGACTGGTGTATTTGCGCAATGGCTTGTGGATGGCAGAGATTACATGTGGAATGTGTCTCGCGCAATCAGCATGGCTCGCGATGTCATCTACATCCACGACTGGTGGCTCAGTCCAGAGCTTTACATGCGGCGTCCGGCGGCTATCAGCCAAAAGTGGCGCCTGGATCGCCTTCTGCAGCGAAAGGCCAGGGAGGGTGTCAAAATCTTCATCATCGTCTATCGCAACGTCGAGGCCGCTATTCCCATAGACTCGGAATACACCAAGTACTCCCTCCTGAACCTTCACCCCAACATCTTCGTCCAGCGGTCTCCGAACCAGTTCAAGAAAAATCAGTTCTTCTTCGCCCACCACGAGAAGCTCTGCATCGTCGATCATGACGTGGCTTTTGTCGGTGGCATTGACTTGTGCTTTGGTCGTTGGGACTGTCCGCAGCATCCGATCACGGACGACAAGCCGACGGGTTTCGAACACAGCGAGCAACCAAAAGATGCCGAGCATTGTCAACTCTTCCCCGGAAAAGACTACTCCAACCCTCGAGTTCAGGACTTCTTCAAGCTCGACGAGCCATACGAAGAGATGTACGACAGAAGCAAGGTTCCCAGAATGCCGTGGCACGACATTGCTATGCAGGTCGTGGGCCAACCGGCCAGAGATCTGACAAGACACTTTGTTCAGCGATGGAACTACGTCAAGAGAGGCAGGAAGACTACACGCCCCTTGCCGTTTCTGCTCCCGCCTCCTGACGTCAAGATGGCAGAGCTTGACTCCCTTGGCTTGACTGGTACTTGCGAAGTACAGATCTTGAGGTCTTCGGCCAATTGGTCTCTCGGGATCGAGCACACAGAATGCAGCATTCAGAACGCCTATGTCAAGATGATTGAAGACTCTGATCACTTTGTTTATATTGAGAACCAGTTCTTTATCACGAGCACTGAGGCTTTTAACACGAAGATCGTCAATCGCATTGGTGATGCATTGGTCGAGCGAATCATCAGAGCTCACGAGAACGACGAAGACTGGAAAGCGTGCATTGTCATTCCTCTCATGCCTGGCTTCCAGAACACCGTTGATGAACAGGAAGGCACCAGTGTCCGGCTCATTCTTCAATGCCAGTACCGCAGTATCTGTCGTGGAGATGGGTCCATCTTCTCACGCCTGCGTGCTGCTGGCATCGAACCTGAGGACTACATCCAGTTCTACAGTCTGAGACAATGGGGGAAGATTGGTGCTCGGAACGCCCTAGTCACTGAGCAGCTTTACATCCATGCCAAGTGCATCATTGTGGATGACCGAGTGGCGCTCATTGGCTCTGCCAACATCAACGAGCGATCAATGCTTGGAAATCGTGACTCTGAGCTCGCTGCTGTCGTTCGCGACACTGATATGATTTGGTCTACAATGGCTGGCAGGCCTTATCGTGTCGGTCGCTTCGCGCACACATTGCGACTCCGCCTGATGCGGGAACACCTTGGATTGGACGTCGATGAGATCCTGGAGGAAGAGAGGCAAGCCGACATGGATCGCCAAGCCGAGTATGAAGCGGAGATGGACCAAATCTACACGGACGACACGGAGTCACCACCAGTTGCCAGCTCAAGCGAGCAGCATGCGGATGGGAAGCCAAGCAAACCAGCGATGCCAGGCCAGGCTACGAGCTTCAACCATGACGCTATTGTAGAACCCGATGAAGTGGCCGAGGAGGCATCCTCTGCATCCTCTTCGTCCAAGGGTAAAGAGCGTGATGCTCGCGTGTCCGGAAACGAAGCACACATCATGGACATTGCTGGCTATGGCAAAGACCACTGGAACGATGCAGCTCAACTTGGACTCGACCAAGGACGAGACTCTATCATCGTTAACGGCCGCGAGATCCTTGTTTGTGATGTATACACCGAAGGGAAGGGTACCTTGCAGTCGCCAATGCAGCCACACGAGCGTAAGCCGCCTGCTGATCACCACGCGGAGGAGGAAAGCGGTGTTAGTAATGGCGCCCTGCCGCCCATCCCTGCTCTCAACAGACGGACTACTGATCAGCTTGGTCTGCCCCGCACGGCAGGGCTTCCAACTTTGCCTGTTGTGGACGATACGGATATCGGTGGACCCCCAGTTCACCTGGACCAGAACGGCCAGCCAACCAACGGACCGTTGCATCCTCTTGCTGCTGACATCAGGCCCGCGCATATCGACAAGGACTGCATGCGCGACCCAATCAATTCATCCTTCTTCGATGATACATGGAACAGAGTGGCGGAGAACAACACCAAGCTGTACCGCCGTGTCTTCCGCTGCATGCCTGATTCAGAAGTGCTCACGTGGCCGGATTACCGAGAGGCCGTGTCCTACTCGGAGCGCTTTAGGGAGAGTATGGAAGGGAAGACGAAGACCGACGATGTAGACACCAACTTGGATCGCCACCAATCTCCCGTCACGGGCGGTGGTGCTGGCATTGGTGCACCAGGCCCTGGCGCCGTTGCCAACGCTGTCAATGAGAAGGCGGAAGAGAAGCTGCACATCAAGACCAATCACTCGAACCACCCTCGAATCGTCATCCCTGGAGATGATCACGAGCTGAGTGAGAAGAGTGAACAGCCTGGTTCAAGAGCGGGGCCGAACACAGACACAGAAAAGGCGGCTGCTTTCCGGCGTCCACAGGATGCTCCATCGCCTGTCCTCCCTGCTGGGGACGTTCCGTTCCCTGCGTTCGAGGCAGGCTCTGCTGCCGACGCTAGTTTGCTAGAGCCGGTGCGGGAGAAGAGTAGGGAGAGGAGAACAACGTTTTCTCCTCTGGAAAAGCCGCCTTCTAGGGACGTGAGCGTCCCAGCCCAGCAAACCCAAGGGTCGGTTAAGCGCCGCCGACGGGCCACTACTAAAGGCAGCCGGCGCGGCATGCCGCCCGAAGAGGTGCTCGGGAGAGCTGAGGCAGAGGAGCTGCTCAGCATGATCCAGGGACACGTGGTCAACTTCCCGTACGACTGGCTGCTTACTGAAGAGCAGAACGGGAACTGGGGTTTCCAGGTGGATGGTGTCGCACCCCTACAAATCTAGTAAGTTTCGTTCGCTCTCACACATGACCTCACATTAACAATCATTGCAGCAACTAGGTATCACCCAAGGTCGAGGACGGTCCCGTCGATCTGATGGGCAAGAATTCTTTGTACAGCTGAATCATCGCATGAAGAGTTTATGCACTAGACGGAGTTAGGAAATGGCATCTTGGTGTCGCGAGGTCCATCCATTGCATTATTTTTATTCGTGTGGCTTCGGCCCTTGTTTTTACATGTACTGTACACAGTCTTACCCTACAGTCTTTATTATATTTTCTCGCTCACCCAAATGGCACCTCTGCAGCCTGCCCGGATGATACCAGTCAGCAGCCAGTGCGGCTCTGCTTTCTTGGCGTCATGCTCGACGGCGTGGTCAAGATGTTCCAGCTCTTCATCTCGAATGCGCCGTAGCGTCTTGATGAGATCGGTAAACTCAGGTCCGACTTCGTAACCCTCGGCCTCCCACTCGGTGACCATCTCAATGAGAGTTCGAATCTGATTGTTGTAGTGGTCACCAATTTCCGTCTCGACAGCCTCTGTACATGCCATGGCCGCCTCCCGACCCATCACTGCCGTGCTCCAACCCAAACCGGTCGACATGATTTGCCACAGAGGGTAAAGCGCAGTCGGGCGCACGCGATGCTTATGAATGAGCGCGTTGAATGTCCTCAGATGACCCTCCTCTTGATCGTACATGTGTGCCATCAGCGGTCGAAGGTGCGGGTGCCGGTTGACGATCGGAGGGGTCTGGGCAGTGTAAATTCGGGTCGCGGCCAGTTCCCCGGCCTGGTTGACACGCAGCTGGCCATGGTCAGTACGTGCGATTTGTGGAGGGACCGCCGTTGAGCTTACCGCTGAGGAAAGAAAGTCCCGTTGCTCCTGCGTCAGGGGCTTGCGACGAGGAGGCGCTGCTGCGCTTGTCCCTTCGGCTTGCGAATTGGTAGAAGCGGAAAGCCGTCTACGCGAGATGCAGAGAGCCGGCGCATTCGCATTGCGAGCGCCAAGCCTAGCAAGGCCGCTGCAAGGCCTCAACAATGATCGGGTCGACGCCATTGTGTGGTTTGAATGTGAGACGTCCCCAACTCGGAGCTTAAACTCGGCCGAAGACAAATGAAGATGTCAATGATATCGAACGACTGACCCCGGCATGTGCCGAGGCTGCACTGCGTATTTGATTGGTTGACGTCACGTCAGATCGGATAAGCACAGCCCGACGTTCCGATGACCCGCCCTTGTGCAGCTAAATGATATAAGTGCAGCCAATCACGAACGCGCTCGCGACGACCACGTCCCAAGGCTGTGAATCGGAGCCAGACTTTCAAGTTCTTATTCCAACTACGAGATCATCGCCATTCACCTTTCCTCGACCATTCATTCTAATATACCAATCGAAGCTGTGCTGCCATCGCTCGAGCGATCTCAAAGAAACCGAAACTTTCCCGTATCGATAACCAATCGTGTGAAGACCGCCCGGTTGCACACTCCACGACCTGCTTGCTGCAGGCGCTTGAAGCCGCTAATACGACTGCCTATCCGTAATTCACCATGGCCGACATAGATGACGAGCTTCTGGCTCTTGCGGGTGGTGGGGAGTCCTCAGATGAGGAGGAGGTGATGTCGGAGGCAGAGAGCAGGGCGCAATCGGCGTCACCACCACCCAAGGCGGCCGCGAAAAAGCCCGTGGCGAAGAAGGTAAAAAAGCGCGCGGGTGGGAACGACTCGGAGGAGGAAGGAGAGGCGTAAGTTCCTTTCGTTTTCTAATCCGCGCAGGCGCTTTTGTGCCCTTTAGCCTGCGCTTCCGCCTGCCCAAGACCAGGCTTCACCTCGCGTCGCTATTTTGCGCGTCCATATTCTTCTCGCTCTTTACCACTTGCTTCTGCCGTTCTCGCCGCTAACACAATGCGACTAAGATCATCGGCACCCGGTAGTCCCAATTCGATCGGATCCGCCGCTATGGATGAGTCCGATTCCGAAGCCGAGCCGCATAGAGCTGGACACGACGATGACGAGGAGGACAAGTATCCAGTTGACGGCATGTTTAGGAGTCTTGCCGAAAAGGAACAAGTGATGGCTATGCGCGAAGTTGAGAGAGAATCGTTGCTCGCAGAACGGCAAGCCGAGATCGAGCGCCACCGACAGAATCGGATGCTGCGCCAACTGGTCAGCAAGCAGGAGAATGAGGAGAAGAAGCAGAAATTGAAGAAGCGTAGCGCAGATGCTGCCGACCTCGAGGACGCTTCGCGCAAGAATGCGCGGCCGCGCACCGACGGTAAGACGTCTGCGATAGATACGCTGCGTCGTGCACGTGCGGAAAAGAGCGATCGCGCCCGTCGTCGCGAGGAGGATCGTCAGAAGGGAACCCGGTCGCCGCGCGATGACTACGGAGACCAGGACAGCGATGAGGGAGGTGATTGGGAAGAGCGTGACCGTCGTCGCCACCACAAGTCACGATCGCCCGAGGAAGAGATTGTCTCGCGCGAGCTGCCGCCCCCCGATGTCCGCGACTTTGAGCGTGTCCGTGTCGGAAAGAGTCGCTTCGCCGAGTACTGCTACAACCCGGGCTTCGAGGCGGCCATAATTGGATGCTATGTCCGCATCAGTATTGGTCCCGACCCTAAGACGGGCCAGGACGAGTATCGCATGGCGCGTATTCAAGGTGAATATGATGGTGATATGTTGCGCGCCGAGGATATACTGACTGACGTTTGCAGCCATCACCGTCGGTAAGCCATATGCCATGACTGGTCCAGGTGGCTCATTCGTCACTGACCAGTACGTTCTGGCGGCTCACGGCAAGGCGGAAAGGCCGTTCCCTTTCATCTTCTTGTCAGATCGGCCATTCACTGATGTAAGTCCCCCCTTCTCTATCTTATGACTCTCCAGGCTAACAGGCGCAGCGCGAGTACAACCGCTACGAGAAGGTCATGCAATCCGAGGGGCTCACTCTTCCCAAGAAGCAAGTCCTTCTCAACAAGATCGACGACATCAACGCGCTTATCAGCCATCATCTCACAACGACTGAGATCGACGAGCGCATCCAGCGCAAGAACGCGCTCCGCAAGAAGTTCGACCCGAAGCTCCGCGAGCGTCTCGCTCAGGAGATCGAAACTGCCCAATTCCAAGGCAACAAAAGAAAAGCGGAGGAACTGCAGGAACAGCTCGACGATCTTAAGACGAACGTCCTCGCCTTCAAGACGAGCCTCAGCGAGTCATCGTCCAAGCCGAACACGACGTCTCAGCAGGACCGCCTGGCAAACATCAACCGTCAGCGCCGGCTCGAGAACGCCGAGAACGTGAGGAGGGCGCAGCTCAAGGAGAAGGCCGAGGCGCGCAAGCTGGACGCGGCGCTCGAGAGAGGCGAGGACATTAAGAACGATCTGTCACGGCGGCTGCGGACCAAGGCCAAGTTCATCCACGACGCCAACGAAGCCGGCAAGAAGCCATCGGGTAAGGACAGCAACGCGAGCACACCCGCGAACGGCACGCCCAAGATCGGGGCTCAGGAGAAGAATATGCTACCCAACCTGGCCAAGTTGCAGGCGGCGAACCAGGAGAAGAAGGGCATCCCGACCATTCACAAGCCACTTATGGATGATGACATTATCGGCGCTTTGGATCTCGACATTGACGTCGAGATCGATTAGGGGTTGGCTACAGGAGGGCTGGCTGTAAGCTTGTTTCTCACGGGGGTCCCGCCGGGCCTGAGTCGTTTGCTATGTTGCTGTAAGAGGGGTATGGGAGGGGTCTACACAGGCATCACTTGGCTTTCTTTTCCCCAGCGCAATGAATTGTAGATTAGGAGAAAAGCATTCCGCGGCGTAAGTGAAGAAATTGATATGAGAAGCAGACAAGAACAAGAATGAGCCAGGCTGCTCCAGAATTCGTCATTACTTCAGCCCCCTTTGATGTGATTCAAAGCCCAGAAACCGTCATCAGCAGGGACTACAAGTGCGCTACTGCAGAGTACCGCCCACCACGGGGTCGGACTTAAGGCCCTCGCCCCGTGCCGACGGCCTGGGAACGGGGAGACGGTGGTTCTGTGGGGGCGAAAGCAGCAGCCCCATTGGGGCGCATTGGCTTCTGCACGTGGGGACGACAGCCCACCAGCAGCGCCCGCATTCCCACGCTCCGAGGCACACGTCAGGTTGCCCAGCATGCCGTCGTCAATCAACTCGCGCCCCGCCATCGACCATTGAACCACTCCACGACCGCGTGCGGCTACGGGTTCAGGGCCGACCTGACCAAAGGAGTCGACCGCGCAGACGTCTCTTCTCTCGCTCCCTCTTTATAAGCCAAAGGGCTCCTCCTGTTGTTCGAATGCGTCCTTGGTAGACTTGGTTCCATGCTTCCAGCTGCAGTCTTCCTACAGCCGATAAATACACAGCGCCGGCCGTAACGATCAGTATATTGTGACGAGCTCCAACAGAGCTGTCGGTTGTGAATATTACACCATAAAGCTAGAGGAAGCAGAACCATCTGTCGGGAGTGACTAGCAGCCATGTCTCCAGAAAGGAAACCCCTCCTCGAGGAGGAGTTCCTTATTCCGCCCGGTACCTCGACCCCGTCCTCCACGTCCCTCCCCAGTCGCAAATGCTGATATGCGGCGTGCACAGCACCATTCGCATCCTCACTCGCCCCGTCGTCCTCCTCGTCCTCCTCCTCCGCCCGCGGCCTCCCTCAAACAATAGCCCACCGCGGCTTCAAAGCGCTCTATCCCGAAAACACCATCCTCGCCTTCCGCGGCGCCCTCGACGTCGGCGCACACGCGCTCGAGACGGACCTGCACCTGACGCAAGACGGCGTCGTGGTGCTCTCGCACGACGGGAACCTGAAGCGGTGTTTCGGGGTCGACAAGAAGATCAACGAGTGCAGCTGGGAGTACTTGGAGACGCTGCGGACGGTGATGGAGCCGGGGGAGAGGATGCCGCGGCTTCTGGACTTGTTGGCGTTTTTGGCGGAGGAGGGGAAGGGGAGGGAGGGCGTTGGGTTTTGTTGGACATCAAGGTACGGATGCGCCGGCGTGCCCCCCCCCCCCCTACCTAGGCCGTGGGGGAGGGTGCCCAAAGCCTGCGATGAAGCGAGGACGTGAGCTGACCTCGTGGGCCGACAGACCGACGACCCGCCGGCGGAGCTGCTCGGCTGCGTCGCCGAAGCCCTGGCCTCGACGCCAGGTCCCGTACCGTGGGAAAAGAGGATAGTGTTCGGCTGCTGGAACGTAGGTATCGCCCTCCGTGACAACCCCCCCCCCCCAGCCCACCCATCCACCTCGCATGCATCACTCGAATGTCGAGACTAACAAGCCCCGAAAAGCAACCCTACGTGACCCACGTCCGCACGATCCTGCCCACCTACCCCCTCGCTCTGATCTCCTGGTCCCCCCTCTACGCCCGCAGGTTTCTCACCCCCGCGCAGCCAAACCTTTCCTTCAACATGTTCCAGAAGTCGCTCGTGGGCCCGCTGGGTAAGCTCTTCATCCGGGACGTCAAGAAGGCCGGCAGGAAGCTGTTCGTCTGGACCGTGAACGACGAGGAGTGGATGGAGTGGAGCATCCGGAAGGGCGCCGACGGCGTGATTACGGACGACCCGGAGCTGTTCCTGGAGGTTTGTCGTCGGTGGGAGGGCCGGGACGCCCCGTCGGTGGGATCTGGTCCCGGGTCTGTCCGTGGCGACGTGGCCAGGTCGAAGGCCCACGGCTCCGAAGATGTAAAGGCCGTCAGGAGGGCGGGACGGGTCCGCGACGGAACGTGGAGGAGGACGCTCAGGCTGTACATCGAGGTCGCGAGCGTGCAGGTGATCGTGGCGGTGTTCACTCCGATTCTGATGCTCGTCGCGCGGTTCGGGGTCGTCGGGCCGGCCGAAGACCACCAAAGCCTTGAGGCTGTGAGGCGAAGGTGCGTAGAGAAAAGGTACGGGGGGGTTGGCCCAAGGCTTGGGAATCGCGGATGTGTGGTACGATACCGGTATCCTTTCAGCGAGTTAGCCTATGAACAAAGAACGAGAGGGGAACGTTTGGGGCTAGAAACGAAAGAGTCAGGTACACGAGAGGAAGTGATGGGAGCCGGGGGAGGGAGGGCCTTAAGGATACGAAGCTACAGCAACGAGGGCCGAAAGCCCGACGACAGTTGCCGGAACGGATCTGCAAGAAGGATACACTTATAGAAGACGCGGCGAGAAGACGAGGCGAAGAACAGAGGGAGCTCGAGAGAAGGATGTGCCGTGCGTTTTCGGGCTGCGCATTTCAAGAATCAATACAGACCCCTCGAGCCACCCTCTCTCTCGTCGGCTCGAGATGGCGATGCTTCAGGTTCTCCAACCGGGAGAACGGAGCCCGTCGTTTTCACTTTCGCCTACCTGCTAGCGAGTGCAATCCAAACACGGCTCTGGTATTTCAATACGAGATGTCTGCCCTTGTTCGCATTCCCTCCCACGCAACCCGGCTCCCAGCACGGTTCGTCTCGGTTATGGTAGCAACAGGCGGCAACGGCCATCTCGTATCACTAGGTCGGTCATGACGTCTAATCTGTCACGGGTTGATAGACACGGGCAGTTCGCAAGCAAGAGGTGTTTAGAAACCATAGTCAAGACTTGTGTTGCAAAGTCTGCTTCCGAGAATCAAATCGAAGCTAAATAGATATCCCTGTCCCCATAAGAAAAGCCTGCCAATCCCAAGTCCTTCCTCCCGTCCTTCCCAGGGTTGTCACTAGAAAAAAGGGGGGCATCCGACGTCCGAATATCCGAATTTTTACAGAAAAACACCTCGCTGTTTAACGCCCAGTCTCATAGCCCGTAGTTCCCATCCAGGGCGTCCAAGAACAGCCCGTCACCGTTCGCACCGCACGAGGCGAGTAGCGCGTTCCGGTACTCCAGACTGCCGACGCTCAGGTTCAAATCGCTCGTCGCCAGGTCGTCCCCGGAGCTAAGGCTCTCCTCACTGACGCTCAGCACGCTCTGCGGCGGCGCCGGGTTGGTCCCGAAGTCGCCAATGTTGAAGTTTGCCAGGTCCCACGAGTCGGGACTCCAGCTGTCGAGTCCCGTCGACGACGACGCCGGGGTTTCGCCCATGGTCGGTAAGGCGGCACCTCCGCCGCCGTAGATGGCATCGTAGACATTGTTCAGCCCGCCGTCCATGGAGCCCAGGAGGGCCTCCCACTCGGACGGGGACACGCCGGAGACCTTTTGCGGTTGCTGTTGATGCTGCTGCTGCTGCTGCTGCTGCTGCTGGGCGTACAGGTTATGGTGCACCGCGGCTAGGATGTGCTGGTGTAGACGTGCCGAGGTCGGTGATGGCGGCGAGGAGCCGTTGGGCGTGTTGCTCAGAGAGAGGTAGTCGAGGTTCTGTCTTGATGACGTGCGGAAGCGGCTAGAGATCTGGGACATGGAGAGCCGCTGGTCGCGGCGAGCGGCCATGTCTTGCTGTTGCAGGTTGTCGAACGAGGGCTTTGAGCGGGATCGGTACAGTTCTGGACGGTTGTGGATGCTAGGCATGGTCATGCGGCGCATCTTCTCCTGCTGCTGGATGAGGTCGCTCTCGCTAGCGGCAGCATTGGGCAGGCGACCGATGGTCTGTTGAGGCGATTTCTTCTTTGGGGCCGACGCCGGCGGCGAAGACCTCTGCGGCGCGGGCATGGACGCCTCGGGGCTCTTTTGCGGTGGCGTGGGCAGGTTGGACTCATCAAGTCGGATGAGCAAGCCGGCTACGCGCTTGAGTTCGAACGAGCCCGGCGCCTGTGCTTTTGTGAGAATCTGGAGAACGCTGTTGACGAGGCGCTCCGCGTCCTTCAGCATCTTGCTGTCCTGCTTCAACTCAAAGCTCTGGTACAGAAGAGTCATGCCGCAGAGTACCAGGGTATCCGTCTTGTTGAGACAGAATGAAAAGGTCATATTGCGCTCCTCAAGCAACTGGATGATCTGAACAATGTGCTTGGCGGATTCAGCAATCGACATTAGGGCGGGCGCGGCTTTGTGGCCGAGCGAGGAGCGACCGCAGGTCGGAAGATGAGGGTTTTGGTGTAATAGTAGGCTAGCGCGAGCAACGGGGACCGGCTTCCGGTGACGTCGGTCGAGGGCTTATCTTGCTTGAATGTGAGTTTGAGGTGAGTCGGCAGGGACTCGCACCACTCGTCGAGCTCGGCCTCCATGGCAGACATTTGCTGCAACGACAACTCGTGAGAAGTGGCGGCGGGGTAGTTCTTCTCCATGACTTTGGCCAGAATTCGGCAGCAGCGGAAGAGTGCAAGGGCACTCGACAGACGAGTGTATTCACCAGGTAGAGTCGGTTGGAAGCCCTTTTCTGTCACGTACTCGTCATCGGTATCTGACGGATACTCCGTGTGGATCTCGTCCTCCTTGAGCAGTTTCGGCAGGCCAAGAATGGCGCCCGAGAAGCTACAGTTGTCAGTTGGGTTTCTCATTGCGGATGACAGTACTCACCAGTCCAGGGTATAGAGCGTCCAGAACACCTTCTTGCGGGTCTCAATGGTGAGCGCGCCGAAAGAGAAGCGCTTCTGGCTCTGATGCAGGCCGAGGCGATGGGACAGCCCCACGGCAATGCCCTTGTAGTGCTGGAGGCGCTTGTAATCCGCCCTCACGATGCAGTAGAGCAGGGCCAATTCGAGACACTGCAGGGTGACCATGGTGTTCTCCATGAGGATGGCCTCGACCGCCCGTTGCCATTGCTGCTCGCAAGCCGCGATCTGTTCGAGATCGGGCTGGTCGCTGCCAAGCGCCGCAATGCCAAAAACGAGGTACAGCTGGGCGATCTTGTGGTTGTTCTTGACCTTCTCCGGGTCGGAGACGAACTCCTCGTAGATGTGAAGGAACGTCGGCTTGTGTAAGACAGGGAACAAGGGCGCCCATTCTTGGAAGTAGACATTGACGCAGCGGTCGGAAAACAGACGCGGCGGCACCCTCAGTGACTGGTCTGGTGACTTTGGCGTCAAGGGACGGCAGCCCTGGATGTGTAAAAAGGCCTCTGGGTTGAAATCCGAACAAGACTTGCCGTTTTCCTGCATCTTACGCTTGAACGCCTCTGTTGTCTCATGTCAGCAAACCATCTCGCTCGGACCGCGCACCCCAGGATGCCGGGACGGCGCGCATGGGATGACGGAAGTGGTGGTACGAACCGATAAAGGCACGGCCGCTCGACGGGCCCATGAAGTACGAATCTGAGTTCTCGACGCCGAGCAACAACGGCGATGCCTGCACGCGGAAAGTATCCTCCTTCGCCGGTGTCCCGGCGTCCTTCCTCCCGTCGGCCGCGGACGCCGGGGAATGCGCCGACACCCCGACGGACGGACTGCGGTGGCTCGCATGGCTGTGGTTCCCGTGCATCCTGGAGAGCATGTCGATCTTCTCGTCCTTCTCATCCAACAGGTCTTTCAGCTCTCTGACTTCGTTCTCCAGCTGGCGCACACGCTCCTCGAGCGACTCGGTGTAGCCGCGGGGGAAGGCACGGCGGCTCAGCTTGTCGCTCGTGCGGCACTCGAAGCCGACGGTGGCGCATTGCGAGCATGTCGGCCTGATGCCGTCGCAGCGGATCTTCTTGCTCCGACACCGATCGCAGGCCTGGGCTATCCGGCTTTGTGAGCTGGTGCCCACCTTGATTACCTTCATAGGCAGAATTCCAGGCATGATGTGGTCCCTCCTCTTTGTGCGATTGGCAGTTTGGGTTGGTAGCTACAGGCCTGTGGCTTTAAAACGGCGGTAGGCGTCTTTTGGGTCAGCCTCGGAGGCTTCGACGGGTGGCTTTTTGGTCGTGTCGTTCGTTTCGTGGGCTCGTTCAAATGTTTCGGGCGGCGCGTGGCAGGTCGAGCTTTTACATATAGATCACGTCCTCCTCGGATAAACAAGTCACCCAAATGTTTCGTAACAGTGGCCGTCGTAGGTTTGCAGGTAGGTGGTATCTTCAGTTACTAAGAACAAGAGCAAGCAGGTCCGCGAGAACACCAGCTTCCCAGACAAAATCAAAGATACAATATAGAGACGGGAAGAGGAAGAGTGGAGAGGGTCTGTCTGCAACTCGGAAGCGGCGGGCTAGCAGAATAGAGTAGAGGAGTGGAAGTGGAGGGAGAGAGGGGAACTGAAGATGGATATGTCGAGTCGAAGTCGGAGGGTCGGGGGTGTGTGTGAGGGAAAAAGGAAAGGAAGAGGTGGAAAGGTGGTCGTGGGGGAGGGATGTTAGACTGTGGGGTCCCTTCGTAGTAGTAAACGGACGCTGGACACTGGACGAGGGACACACTAAAAACTCCCATGCCGTGGGAAAGAGGGATTCGAGCAGAAAAGACCCCGTGGACGGGAGGTGGATGGACGGGGCGGGACCGGAGGAGGGCTGGAAAGTTTGGAAACAGCGACTCATTCCCTCGTTGCAACGAGAATGGTGAATGCTTGTACGGTACAGTGCAGGGGCGCTGCTGTGAGTGTTGCTGTACCGGGATGGGACCGGGACCGGGACTGGCGCTCGCACTCAGCCCTCTGCTCGCACTGGGGACGCTGCACACGCCAGCCTGGTTTACT
This sequence comes from Colletotrichum coccodes, assembly GCA_020466075.1. Lineage (NCBI taxonomy): Eukaryota > Fungi > Ascomycota > Sordariomycetes > Glomerellales > Glomerellaceae > Colletotrichum > Colletotrichum coccodes. The sequence continues at coordinate 28,959 of JAIMZG010000237.1, read as the reverse complement.
GCCCATGATGTGGACACGGCCGGGACACGCGCACATTCTCACTCACAGCAGAGGGTTCGGGCGGGGCCACGGAAGGGGGGGAAATCTGGGGGAAAGCTGCGCTGCCCGGGGTCTGCTGGGCGACGCGGCTTCTGGGTGTTGGGAAAAACTTGGGGTGGGAAGCAGCAACAGCGCTAGCGGCCATTTGGCAAATGGCACTCGACCTCTTAGCTAGGTCCACCACATGGTCCCACTCTTCATCCTTAGCACTCATGCGAGCAGCAACACCGAGAGAGTACAACTCAAGGGAGCGTGTGTACCTGCAAGCACACACAACCCGGCACCCTATTCAAGTACCTTCCACAAGCCGACCTTCTGACTCCTCCGGCTTGCGCTCATTCGATCCCGCCCGTATAGCGAACAGCCCGCTATGCGGCCACGGTACAGACGGCAGACCAACCGTAGCTCGCACATTACACCGGCAGGATTGCGCGCGGTGCAGCCAGCCAGAGACGTTGGAGGCGCCAGAAGCAGCGCAGAAGCACACCATCACATCACTCCCGCCACGATGATGTTGTCCGCCTCCTATTCAGCAACTTCAAAATAGCATGTTACAACACGCGTACCGCATGGTGCCTTTATGACAGCCAACCCCCCAAGAGGCCCACGGCGCTAAACATAAAAGGCCATCCAGCGAACGCAGCCGCCATGGCACCACTCAACCCCGGAAGCGGGGGTTATCTGACAATTCTAACCATCCGTTCTCCAGACGACTCTGCCTCGTTCTTCTCATTGTCTGCTCCAACGACGTGCTCTAAACCTTTCCGAGCGACTCCACCCCCCAGAGCCTATTTTGCCAAACACTTCCCGGCCCCTTGTCAGAATCAACCCTTTCCCACCACCCCATTTTCCCCAGGTTCTCGCCCGCCATGGAGTATGCACGGCAAATCTCGGGGGAACAAAGCAATGAGAAGCAGAAGACCTACAAGTTCGAAGGTTCGGCAAGAACAGGAATTGGGACCCGGGGAGCGGGAGGGTTGGTGTGAAGTGACTGGGGCGCAGACGAAGAAAGAGCTGGAGAAAACCTGGGGCAAGGACATGCATGAGAGGTCCGTATCGTTGCACTCGTTCTGGGGCCCCATTTCGCGATATGTCGGATCGGTCGACGATCGTGCTTTGTCACTGGTGGCCAATCGTCGTCGTCTGACCAAGCTGCTTGGCCCACGCAACCCGTACCGTTCTTTAGGGTTCCTCTCCGGGCCTTTCCCACCCAAACCGTCATGCTTGGATTACATGTTCCAAGGTGCCGACCCTCCTCAACGGCCGCCTCTCGTCCAGTGTGCCAGGCCATCCCGACGCTCGGCCGCGGTAGTCATTACAAGTCGCCTGGCGTCGAGGTGAGTAGCCAATCACCAAGGGCTGAGCCACTCTTCTTCGAGCTCCCCAGCGCTGCTGAGCACCGGTGCTCTTGCGATCGACGTGGGCCTTGCTATCTCAGGATCTGATAGTTCCTCGTCATCGGCGGATTCCCCCATCGTGGTCACTAACAATCTGTTGCGACCAAGAGCTGCTAAACCGGTCAAGTTGGGCTTAGCAGCCAGTGTGATGTTTTGGTGATGGTCCAACCACTGACAATCCAGTGACCCATGGGAGGAGAGGGCTGCCCATCAGGTTTGTCGGCGTTGGAAGATGAGCTAGATCGCTCGACAAGAGGCTCATCGATCCAAGCTCGGTGACGCTTTGGTGATGCATTGAAAAGCGGTCTTCGAAATTGGCATCAATCGACAAACGCCAGCCCACAACCGAAGATACTGATGCCGTCCGGCTCCCAAAGACCGCCCTCCTCCCCAACGTGCCAGGCTGTAAGGGCGTTCGAGAAAAGTATACCACTTTCGGAAGCGCAAAGCCCTCCCTTCTTCCCCTGTCCTCGACCTCCGGGACTGCCGGCTTCGGCTGAATGGTAGAAGCATCAACCATGGGAATACTCGCCTACGATGTCTTCTCCGAATCGTTGTCGTGCTCGCTCTCTTTCACAGGGCTCTTCCTGGCCATTTGGACCACTCGGCCCAGTTCGGCATACGGGTTTGTTTCGTCAATTCAAACCAATTTCATCTCGGGAGCTAGTGTATGTAAAGTCCAGAAAAAAGGAAGAAAAAAGTCATTCTCAGATCGGATGAAATACACGTCCTGTCATGTCAAGAACGTTCGCCTCACAGACGAGAAAAGAAAGGCTCGAGCCACGCCACAATTTCTCCAGTGGGCTGGTCTGAGGTGTCTCGTTTCAATACTTTAATACCCCATACCCGTCGATCAGGGCCACCGGTGCATCCTGCACTAACCCAAAATCGTGGCCGATGAAGGATGGCACCCTCCTCCCGCAATCCTCTTCCCAGTCTCCATCGTTGGTGATCAGTCCATAGTCACAAGTTGGCAGACAGTCTGAAGGGTATTCTGCAGTTTTTCGGCAGTGTGCGTTATCTTTCCGACGCGTATTCGTTGAGATGCAGAGTCGGAAACACTAGGAACAACAAGGAATTATGTTGAGACTGTTTTTGCCATGCACGGCGGACTGCCACGCTTCACTGTGACAGCTCTTTCATGCAAGGACGCGGCGATACCCCCTTCTCGGACGCCGCATTGCCGACTCGTCTTGCTACTGCTTCTCTGGCAGGGTCCAGGGGTGGTGCACCACACGACGCGGACCACCCAATGCTCTGCGTGCCCTCTCCCGCGGCTCCCTGCCTAAAACACTGGTGTTTCTTGCTGCTCTCGCAGGGCACGAATTCGGCCAAAAGAAAATGTCACCTTCCTGCCGCGGACATTGTTCTGCTGCAAATCAATCGAGGCTTCAATTTACTTCTGAAGGTCCGTTCCGAGGATGGCCAAGCTGCGTCGATCTCCTTCGCATGTAGGTACGGCCAAGAGGTTGCGGACCGCCAGATCATATTTGAGCCTTGTTCGGACAGACAGCCAGCTCCAGGCCGGGAGCACTCCGGAGATGAAATTGGGATGAGATATCTTCAGTTGGTGACACTGCCCACACCCTCGGGTAGTAGCACTGTAACGACTTCCCTGGAAACTTGTCACCCGCCGATTACTGGCAGGGTGTCGACTGCCAGCGATGCATCGAGACAGACGCCAGACGTGAGCCAATCGAGGTTATGCCGCTGGCCATACCCTCATCACCCATAGCTCATCTCATCCACAAGAATGAGATCGATGGTTGACAACACGCCATGTACCCCAGACGAACAGATGCCAGAGCAGTATGACGCCCTATTTCGAAGAAGCTCAGGTCGATCGAGGATGGGCCGCCTGTATTGCTCCGTAATGTATCCTTCGCGGCGGGTTCCAACAGTCATGCTTCGTTACAGCTTTCTCCATGGATATGAGTTAAAGGCCCCAGGCTTCTACGTGAAAATATCCGCACCATCTTGGGAGTGCCGAATGGATCGACCCGGTCGCATGGCTTCGCCTAACCCCCCTTCTCTAACTGAAGTCATCCTCGTCATTGGATGCCTCGCTTTCGGCTAAGTCGTTTTGGGTATCTTCCATCGATCCGAGATAAGCCACCACGTTTTCGTCTGCAAGAAGTTGTGCTTTCTACAAGGTTCGGGCACGTCGCCCATCCTTGTTAGCCTTGGCACCACGCGCGGGGAAACGAGCAGCCATTTGGGACAGGGCACGGGGAATCGACGCAGGAGAAGTCTAGAAGGAATGCAGGATGCCCGAAAGAGCAAGGCGGTTGAGGGGTGAAATGGGCAGAGAGTCGTAAGATTCGACTGCAACCCTGACACGGATAGAGGGCCGCGGTATAGAAACGGTACTCACCTGCTCTTCCAAAGCCTTCACGGCAGCTTCCAATAAGCTGGTCTCTTGTTCTCTCAGCGTGGCGGCTGTACTGATGCACATCCCGCAAATCAGACCGCCTTCGTTCAGAGACTCGTCTAAATCCTCTAGGGATATGCCAGTAGCCAATCGCTCCAGTTGGTCGGCTACCAGGTCCTGCAAGACGGTAACCACTCGAAGGCGAAAGATTTGAGCAAGCGGATGTCCGTTGATGTGTTGGTCGAAGGCCGCTGTCGTTGTTGTTACGTCGCCTTCTTGCCAGAACAACTTTAGCTCCCGTGATCCTCCGTTATCCTGCAAGACGCGAAACGAAAGGCCGTCTTCCTCGTTGAGGCACATGAAATAGGCAAAGGGGCTTTCCCAGCTGATGGAGCCATTCGTCCGGACGAACTCTACGGTTGGGGGTCCTTCGAAGATGTGCAGCTTCGCCTTGCCCAGCGGATCGTCTTCAAGTGGTGTCAGGGGCAGCGTGATCCGGTCGGCGGCTGACGCGGGGTCGATGAACCCATAGCTAAACAGCATCTCTGCCCCGGATTTCGCATCCCCGTACGAGATTGTCATCTCTTCCCCAGACGAGACCCTGCAGCCGGGTCGCAGGAGCAAAACCACCTCGTCCTTGCCGTTTTCTTCGTAGTACGCATTGGCCTCGGTCGAGTGGTTTGCCAAGTCCAGCACCGGGACCATGGCCTCGCCCGACTTGGGGAGTTCCAAACATCGGGAGCGGAACCATGCATCGACCCGAACCCAGTCGATGAGGGAGACCTTGTCGCTTTCCCAGAACAGCTCGTTCCAGAAAGGCAACGCGGAAGACGTCTCGCGGAGCTCGTCAAACTCGTCGGTCAAGGCAACAATCTTGGCAGCAGTAGCCGACTAGTATCCGTCAGAAAGTGACCCTTGTATGTTAGCCGCCGTCTCTGATGCGCTGAGTCGCCTCCCTTCAGCCGCAAACCCCTTGGCTAGTGGATCGGGGTGCCGTTGACTGGAAAGACTGTGTGACGGTGGACAAATGCTCGCTCAGTGACTTGGAATTTGTGGCGTGATGTTTACTGTCATAGACTGGGAGTTTGCCGACTGAAAGTGCTCTGCTGGCTGACCAACTGTGGCAGTGACAATGTCTTCGACGGGAGGACGATTTGATTGTGAAATAGCCAGGGAAACCACTTGCCTCTAGTGATGTACCGCTCAACATCTCGCGCTCCTGATCTGTCCAGAGGGTTGTGACAGGCACTTGAGGCGGTAAGTACTTTACGTACTCGGTCCAAGGTGTCGATACACCACCCTTCAACGACGTCTTTGGCCTGTCAGACAAAACTTTCTGCGTGAGGAGGAAAAGGCAGATGTCATGCCGAGTCGACTGTGCCACATGTCAGTACGAGACGATCCATCATACTCTGGAGCGGGTGACCAGATCTACCTTGTGGCCAGCAGCGTCAACCAACTGGCGAAAGTTTTTGTCGACCTTTGCGTAATTCTCAACAGCCTCCGCAGACAAGACGAGTTCGCGGGGAATCCTCAGCAGGGTCGGGATGTCGAACGTTTCTTCCTCTCGGCTGAGATCCTTGTTCGAGATCAATCCAAGCCCGCGGCCAGGGATTTCGCACGCCTCGACGTCAACGAGGTCAACGTCGTTGAACATGGCCCAAGTGGACAGAGTCTCGAGGGGGAGCTGTGAGGCAGCCATGGCGAGATTTTTCCGGTTGTAGGGTGTGACTGGCGATCAAGATCAGCTGTGAGAAGCGGTAGCTCGTTGCTGGTAGGTTTGCTTGTTGCTGCGACGAGGTTGGCGGTGCGGAAAGTCGTGTCCGAAAAGCAGAATGAGGTTGTTCGATAGCGCTGCGGGCCAAGAAGGTGGATCACTCAACAGCGCCCTACTGAACCAGCGAATTTCGAGCAAGGTGCGTCACTTGCTGGGCTTCAAGAAGAAGTCTCGGGTTCCAACTTCCACAAAATCCTTTCTTGCTCTTTCGTTGCAAGAAGACATAGGAAACCACACGCCGTTTCAATATCAGAAAAAAGGATGGCTAGACCATGTTTTCTTGGCGTCTATGCGTTAACTAACTGCGGCCTGAAGCCCCAAGGAACCTGCAATACGGTGGTCCTTCAACAATTCGTGCGTCACCCATCACATTACGCTTCGTCCGATTTTTCGCAACGCCCTGCCTGACCAGATTCAGATAACCCGAGGCCAAGTGCACCACAACCCAATCTTTGATCTGGAATTTGATTCATGTTGCGAGCATGAGCTGTTGAAGCCCTGAGGCCCGGACTGCAAGTGTGATGCGTGGCAGACGTTGAGGATGTTCTAGGGAAGGTGACCGCACCAATTTGATGTTGGCAGATCCATGGATTTCTGCATTTGTGTAATTGTATTGTTGCTAATCCCTACTTGGCCCACGAGCGTATAACAAGTCTTGACGCCGAAAATTATGACCCCATGGAAACAAAGGTTGCTCGTGTCTCCCCTATGCACCACCCAAATTATGTATGCAGGCCAGGCCATCGCGGCGAGGCTCAGGTATCATCGCCAAGAAATAAATAATGAAACTAAAGTCAGCCCCAACTCCGTGCTAAGTGCTTCTTCCTCTCTCTCATTTCCCCCACTTCTCTCATGGCTCATAAGAATGAATGCTTGATATGGCAGCGGCCTGCATCTTGACCCACTGCTATCAGGCTGCCGCAACGTCTGCCTGTCTCCCGCTCTGGTTTAGGTCAACGACCGCTCCGAGGGAAGAGATGTTCCCAGGGCCGACCCGCGGCGCGGAGTGCGGCGGCTTCCTTATTTCTGCGCAGATTCTGCGCGCGGTTCTCTCGCATCCATGCTGTCGCCTGCAGCCATTCCGGGTTCTTGCGGACAAATGCTGGCAGTTCACCCTCAGGAACGTCGCCAAAGTCCATGTGTCTGTGGTGTGACCATGGCTGAGGCGGCCTAGTGATCGAAACTGGCACGCCTTGTTCAACAGCCCTCCTCTCTTCCTCGCCGCGCTTCTCCTCCTCCAGCCTCTGCTGCCGCATGCGTTGGGCCACCTTACCGAAGTTGGCCTTGCGGCCCCCTCGGGCTTTGATATCGTCCATCTTGAGCTTGTACCATTGATCGGATCGGTTGTGTGGCCAATGAATACGAGGGTCAAGTCTTAGATAGAGCTGTTCGCGATGCTCGTGAGATGATTGAGCAATCGTCGAACCGTTGATCGGAGCAGCTGGTACTGAGACCCCCGAGGGAGGGCTTGTAGCTCCGGCTTGACCGTACACCATTGCGTCGAACTTGGCGGAATCAAAGTTTGCGCACAACTGAAGTCGACGCTCTTCGCAGCTCAACTTCTTTGGTCGCTGATCAGGCTCCGTCCATTGGCGATTACCTACACCAATAATCATTCGCCGACTTCCATTGCTGAAGTATTGCCCGTCTGCGGAAAGGGTAGGCTGGTGGTTTTGCACGTTGATGGAATTCGGCTGCCATATGTCTCCATTGATGGCCATGCCATTACCTTCATCCTCGCCGCCGGAAGAGCTCAACACGATAGGACTGAGCGCTGCTCCTGTGCGAAGTATGTTTATGCCGTTCCACTGGCGTTGAGTGCGTGACACATCGGCGTGAACGTTGAGACCCCAATTGAATCTTTGCTGTGTCCCAGAAGTTGTCGCATTCGTCTGAGCCTCATCATAGGCGGTACCGCTCACGTGCATGCGTGGAGGTATCTGTACATCATCGGTTTCATCTGATGAACTCGACTGTGATGATGGTTCAGAACTAATGTCTCTCTTTCTCTTGCTGGCCGAAGCTATCGCTGGCTTTGCCGAAGCTGAGCGCAAGGCTGATGGAGCAGATTTTATTTGCATTGGTGGTAAACGGTTGGTCCTGACACAGGGCAAAGAATCAAAGCTCCTGCTGCCGGATGGTGTAGGCGTCAACCCGGGATTTTTTGCAGTGGACCCGCTACTATGGCCCCCCAAGGCTGGTTGATTATTGAGGTCGCTGGCAACAGGCGCGCCTTTGTTGGTATTAGACCTAACCATAAAACGTTGTGATGATTGGGCAGTTTGGGTAACTGGACTAGTCGATGGGCTGATCTCCGAACTGTAGCCTCCTAGCGTAGCCTGGCCCTGGCTCTGGCTTTGCTCTTCTGTGGCTGCCGCGGTATTTTTAGGCGTATTGTAGGGTGATTTGTTGTTGAACCGTTTTGTGATATTTGGTGACGGCGTATGGGCTGGGTTGATGAAAGACTGGAAGGGGTTGAAAGCTCCAGAGACAGGACGTTGGTGGTTACTTGGCGAGCAGGATCCGCCGGTGTGTGTACCCGTAGACTTGGTTTGAAAGCTCGAACTCATCATTTCTGTCCGTCTCTTAGACAAAACTGGTCCATACGTCGACTTTCTAGCCGTCAAGGCAATTCTGCCGACGAGGCCTGGCGGAAGATTAGACTTCTTGACTGCCGCCTGGGAACTTGTAGAAGAAGCGTGGTTCGGCTCTTCGCAAGAGCTTCTGCGCCAACGGCGAGACTGGTCGCCTTGCGAATGTTCTTCGGCTCGTGTCCTTCCCGATTGTTTGGGCGAGTCCTGTTTCACAACCGACTTCCTTGATCCAGATCCAGATCCTGACCTTGGTAGACCACCTGCAACACTGAGGACGTTGGATTGGCTATGCCCGTTTTGTGCCTGACGTTGTTTATTTCCATGAAAAAGGCAATATTTCGAATTCAGCGCAACGGAGGTACACCCCTCCTCGATGCAGTCGTCCGCAGAAAATTGACGGAGTGACTCCATTACCACATAGAGACGTCCGTCATAAGAGGAGCTGGATCTTCTTTGTGTTGCTGAAGCAGCTTTCCAGTCTCGGCGGATGCGTCGCCAACCTGTTCAAATAACCAACAATCCTGTTTCCGTCTTAAACTCGCGAATGCCGGACAATCAGGATCAATATCGGAAGAGAAGGAAATGATTCGTTTTTCCAGAAGCCACCCAGATAGAACCTCATTTGTCTTGGAATGAAATATGGCGATACCGTCTGATCGATCTGGTTACAGAGGTCGCGACTCTTATGGCTGTTGGAAGTCGAAGATATCACTGAGAAGCTGCGCAAGACGATTCTTCTGGAGCATCGAGGTCAAGTAAATCTGTCGCTTTTCTGTCTGTCAAAGAGAAGTAGAGGCCGTTGGGTATGTCTGGCCTCATGATATTAGCGTTGAGGGTGAAGCGGCCAGGTTTGTATGGCAGGATGCCTAATAGGGAACAGTTAGCAAAATGAAACAGAAGCCTGCATGGTCCCAAGGAATCAAGTATCAAAATGCAGTAAGCGCTCAGGTCTTTTCAGTCTTTTTGTGGTCTTCATATTTGGGATCACAGCGGTTTTGTTGTCTTGTCTTGAACCTTCCTACCATGTCCGCCTTAGCCTTTGGTCCCACTTCGTTGAGGCAACTAGAAGCAGGACTCCGAATTGAGGCCATTCTCATGTCGTGACTCACTCCCGGCTGTGAAATTGCAGGTCTAAAGCAATTTCACTGAGCGCGCGGCTCTACGCTTGGCGCAGGCTCTGAAGGGACGAGAACGTGGCTTGCTCAAGAAGAACGAAGTCATGCGCGAGGAACAAGATAAGACAACAACCCCAGAAGGATCCTTTTCGATCGGACCTTTTACCAATAGTCATCACCGCGCGTAGGGTATAGAGGATCCTTGGACAGAATGAGAAAAAAAGAGTGGACAAACACTCACTTACCTGCTGGAATCTGCACGCCTACCGCGCTCTTTTTCGCGCCTTCGCACCCTCCGCTTCACGACTGCCAACGGACGACACTTTCGCATGGATCCGAAGAGAAATATCGTCGGGTTCCTGGTAGCACTTTGGTATAATTCGGTATCGTGGTGATGCAGAGGACTAGAGACTATGACCCTTCGTGACGGCGCATTTGCCGAGCTCGACCTGAATGTTCGAACGTGTCGCGAACCGAGTTGCTGAGGCACTCGCCTCGCGTTGCGTTCAGTGGAGGTTGATGAAAGTCGGTCGCTTGCGCCCACTGGAACGACTTTGGGGTAATCCTTGCCTAGCTTCGCTACCACGAAACGACCTGGACGGTGGGGGCTTTCGTTCCGCTGGGCCCACATTGAGCATCGGCCACGGATCATCTACTACCCGTGTCACCCCACCATCCAAAGAAGCTTAGCGCGGGGGTCTTTAGGCTGGAGATGAAGCTGCTGCCCAGCGCTCCCTGTGCAGTGATGATGGTCCACTATCCTGTCGCCAAATTACGTGAAGCTCCCTGCCCAGCTCCCGCGGCGCGTGTTGCAACGTCGCAGTCTTTCCGCGGCTTCACGACAGCACAACCTACATTCTTAATTAAACAAATTTTGGCTTCCTCAAGTTGACAGAACCAGGTTGAGCGATATGAACTTCCTCAAATCGGCAGTTGCCTCCGCCATTGCCCAAGGGCCGCCGTTCCCTTACAATTTCGGTGACAGAGTAGACATCGACGAGTCCATCTGGACGCTGAACAACGGCACCAAGCGAGTACGTCTAGCCACCCAACAGGACAGCCAAGGTCCCAAATCTAAAGGCTTTGATAGGAAGACGGATCCAATTGCAGCATTTTCTCCTTCGACGTTGCTGCTAATAAGTCTCGACTACCCCTGGCCAAGAATGCTTTGCGCAAGCTGAGGACGCTACGCCACCCGGGCGTTATCAAGGTGCTGGATACGGTTGAGGTATGCTTGACGCACGATCATGCGAGACGACCTCTCACAAGGCTCTACAGACCGATACATACATTTACATTGCGACCGAACGAGTGGTGCCCCTGCGATGGCATGTGAAGCGGAAGAGTCTCACACCAGAAACGATCAAATGGGGTTTGAGCAGTGTCGCAGTATGTCGAAACGAACACGTGGCCGATATAGTAACTGACATCTCTTCAGCGTACAATCAAGTTTATCAACGATGAAGCGTCATCAATACACGGCAATCTCAGAGTCGGCTCTGTATACACGTCCGAAAGTGGAGAGTGGAAAATGAGTGGCTTTGAGGTGCTGAGCAACGTCAAAGACGATGAGGCAGTCATATACGTACGTAGGTCCGCCCCCTTCGACATAATGCTGTGGCTAACTTTGGGCTGCAGACATACGGCAGCCTGGTTCCAGACTCCGGCCGATATGCGCCGCCAGAGCTTGCCCGTGGTGGCTGGGATGCCATCAAGAAGAGTCCTCATTCCGCAGTCGATTCGTTTGGCTTCGGCTGCCTGATATTTGAAGTATTCAACGGCGACTTCATGGGTTCTGATCAGGCCGGCCAGACTAAGAACGTTCCTCCAACAATGCAACAGAGTTACAAGCGCCTGGTCAACCCGAATCCCAAAGCGCGCGTCAGTGTAGGCCATTTCCTGGAGCAGGGCCAACGCAGTGGGTCGTTCTTTGACAGCCCACTTATCAAGTTGACGGAGGGAATTGAGAATCTGGGTGTCAAGACAGAAACCGAGAGGGAGCAGTTTCTTGAGTAAGTTCCCCTATCAAGCTGCTGGATACAACCCAATCTGACCGAGACAGTGACCTTGACCAACTCACGGATGATTTCCCCGAAGACTTCTTCAAGATGAAGGTTCTTCCGGAGCTAATAAAGTCAGTTGAGTTTGGCGGCGGAGGCCCCAAAGCTTTCAGCATCGTCATCAAGATTGCAACCAAGCTTTCCAACGAAGACTTCGATTCGAAGATCACACCTGTGGTCATCCGGCTATTTTCGAACCCGGATCGAGCCATCCGCGTCTGCCTCCTCGATAGTCTGCCTTTAATGATAGACCGGCTCACGCAAAAGGTTGTCAACGACAAAATCTTTCCGCAATTAGTCACCGGTTTCACAGATGTCGCACCAGTTGTCCGAGAACAGACTCTGAAGTCGGTTCTTGTAATAATCTCGAAGCTGTCAGATCGAACAATCAACGGTGACTTGCTCAAGTACTTGGCCAAGACGGCGAATGATGAGCAGCCAGGCATCCGGACAAACACAACCATTTGTCTTGGAAAGATCGCTAAGAACCTTGGCACTTCCTCGAGGAGCAAAGTTCTCATCGCCGCTTTCACCAGATCCTTGCGGGATCCTTTTGTACACGCCCGTAACGCATCATTGATGGCACTCGGTGTTACTGGGGATTGCTTCTCTGACGAAGACGTCGCTCTCAGGATAATGCCGGCGGTGTGCCCGTTGCTGATCGACAAGGAGAAGGTGATCCGCGACCAAGCCAGCAAGACGATGGATGTATATTTGCAGAAAGTCAAAAAGGCGGCAGCGAGCATGCCAGACTCAGCTCTGCCTCCTCAAGGCGCAGAAGGCCCTGGCGGTCCCCGGATGAGCACTCCGCAGCCCAACGAGGCTACGGCGTCCTCTTGGGCCGGCTGGGCTATCTCTTCTTTCACCAACAAGCTTTCGACGGCGGCGGGCGAGATGCAGACTTCCAACGGCTCGGGTGCTGCGTCTCCCAGGCTGACTTCGTCGCCAGGTCCAGACGCGAAAAGGCCAACCACATCCTCGGCGTCTGCATTGCACCGACAGGCTGTCAAGTCCCCACCGCCGCCGATGTCACGTACACCTTCATCGATTGCGGCGGACGCCTTCAACCCAGAACCTGCCGACGAGAGCGGTGACGCATGGGGCGACTTAGGAAACGACGATGGCTGGGGGGAACCAACCAGCAGCACTAAGTCCTCTGCGGCGAAGAAGGAAACGACCGCCAGCGCGACGCCGTTCGACGATGGCGCCGAGCCTGATTTCGCTGGCTGGCTAGCCGCACAGTCACAAAAGAAGGGCGGTTCAAGCAAGCCTCTGCCCAAGGGTCTGGCCAAGTCCTCGACGGCAACGGCGAAGAAGCCTCTCGCGGCCAAGCCAGCAGCCAAGCCCGTAGTAACAAAGAAGTTAGACATGAAACCCAAGCAAACCGAAGACGATGACGACGGTTGGGGTGACGGGTGGTAACGACAGCAAGCGGGAGGGGCACGTTTGCAGCATTTTACGGCGTTGGGCGCGGGGTCACCAAACCCACAGCGGGATACCATAATTTTGCATGTAATGTTCATATAGCAGCAATCCTGCCAATTGAGAAATGCAATGCAGACGGCCGCGGCTCATCTGTGAATGCGATACAAACAACTTTCCCAGACGCCCCGCCAACCCAAGTCCCCCAAGCCCAAAGTGGAAGAAACCGTTACACACACAACCGGGTCTTCCTGTAAACCAACGAACTCACCACGAATGCCACCCCGGGAATGATTCAAAATCGTTATCTAGCAGACTCTGAGTAGTCGTTCAGAGCGACGCAGACCGCGCCTCTGTGGTGGCCGTTGTACTGGCGGATGATCTGCTGGCTGTGGAGCTCCCAGAGGCGGGCGTAGTGATCGGAGCAGGCCGTCACTAGATAGGCCGAGTCTGCGCTGAACGCGCAATCCCAGACCCAGCGCTGGTGGCCCGTAAGGGTCGCCTCGAGCGGGAACGGCTTCGGCTCCTGGTCGGCAGCGGGCTCGAGGTCCTTGACCTCCCAGATGCGGGTGGTATGGTCAGCGCTGCAGGTCGCGAGCTTCTTGACGTCTGGTGAAAGGAGGATGCGCGTGATGTACTCCTTGTGTGCGTTGAAGTGGGTCACGGGGAGGAGCTGTGTTCGATCATAGGCTTGCAGCAGCTGCCACACGAAGACATTCCCCTATTTCCCTGTTAGTCCATATGTCACATCTGTCGCGTTTGAAACATTGGGGGCTAGCATACGCCATTGTTTGCAGCGCAGAGCAGAGAACCATCGCTAGCGACAGTGACGCTCGAGACGGAGACGTCCTCCTCGGGGATCAGCTGGTGGGAGCAGTTGTTCTCGGCTAGGTCCCAGACACGAACGCTGCCCTGGCGGTCACAACTGATGATCTCGCCCTGGTTGGGGTGAATCACTACATCGTTGGCGGGGCAGCCGTGGTTGTAGCTGCGCTGGACCTGGCCGCTGCGCGTCTCCCATATCTTGACGGTGCCGTCCTCGGAGCTGGTGACCATCCACTTGCCCTCACAGTGGAAAGCGACCCCAGTAATGTTGCCCGTGTGGCCCTCGAAGGTCAGCAGTGGATTCGGATTTGTCGACTTGATGTCATAGAGCTTGACCGTGTGGTGGCCTGCGGCGGCGAGGAAGCGCTTGTCGGGGGAGATGCAGAGGCGGTTGACCTGGGAGTCGGGATGTTGGATCGTACGAGAGCATATTCCGGAAAGGGCCTCCCAGAATCTGAAGTGCAAGGAGCGTTAGCCAAGGTTGTTTCTGATGATCCCCAGGCTTGCGAAGTTTGTTTTACCTGATCGTGTGGTCATAACCCGCTGGGAAAACATTAGCTACCGGTCTCAATGCCTTCTAGCCAAAGAAGAAGGAGGCGGGCGTCGGAAGGTCCTAGAGAGTCGGCACTTACCTGTGCAGAGAATCACAGACATGGTTACTGCGATGAAGCTTTCTGCTTCGACTATCGCATGATATGGTGTTTAATGGTGTGCGTATTGTGGCGTTGTTACGCGCCGAAGGTCATAAGTATGTTGCGCGCAGGAGATCACCAAGATGCAGCCCCTCCACGATGTAGTTGGCTGGAATTCTTAATTGGAGCTTCGGTTCCTAACAAAGCGGCCCCACCAGAGGTCCGGGGCACCTGGGGTCTCACCGAGGTGTGTGGCTGATTCCGGAAAAACGTCGGCACTTCCATTGTTTCCCAGGTTTGTTCCACTTACATCTTTATCGAGCGACTTCCTTCCTGCCACGAACTTGGAGTTTGGCAACGACCACACATTGCCGACCATGCCCTCTCACTCTCACGAAACACAATGATATCAGTCTTCCATCTTCCCCTTTCCTACGTGATTTGAATTCTCTTCGGCCTTACTGCCGACCTTTGATCTTGACAGGCGATAGCCACATGACCGTCGAACCCCTTGTCAACGACAAGGCAATGTAACTGGAAGTTAGGAGTATCTTGACATGGTTCCAATCGAATCCTGCTCGTATTCATCAACTTGAAATTTTGGCGGTACGAAGATTGTGTCCACGAGCAGTGCGACTGTTGTGTCCGGAAGACAAAACACGCGTGGACCTGGCATTCGGTACGTCGTCACCACCGCACGTTACACCCATCGAGTCTCATGGCAATACTGGTTTCTGTCCAAGTGACTTCACTGTAAAGCCCGGCCAGCACAACGATGTTATCATTGCGCTAACCTTTGCAGATACCGTTGGCACATCAGACGGATTCTAGAGAGATGGCGCATTACACATCACTACCAATCAGCTGAAAAAGACCTAGCACTGTGCGACTCACAATTAACTCGAGGTCGCGACGACTATCTAGTGGGGAGTTTGTGCTTATGTTGTTGTCTCTTCTACGAGGGCCACCACTTTGACTCTTCTCGCTGCATATCACTTTCTCAAAGGCCTCCGTCTACGTACGCCGAATCGAGCAACCTCGTTGTCGCCCTGCCAGCCTAGCTCGCTAAAGTATCTCCGAATCTCAAACCATAAGGCTGCAAGTCGAGTTTGTTCTCCCCTCTCCCCGCCCCCCAGAGGCGAGTGTGGCTTCAAAAGATTGGTTCGGCATACTGCGTATCACCACCCGTTATTCCTGTACTCAGACTCTGACTATTCGCTACATATAGAGAGAGCGGAGTCTTCCCGCATGCTCGAAGCAGGAGACAAGAATTGAAGATCCTCTGAATGATACAGACTCTGCAAGTGTCTGGCTAAGCCTAATATCTCCACTTTTCAAGGCAGTGACAGAACGAAGCCTTCGGGCCCTCTCCCTTATAGATTTCTTCACAATCTTTTCAAACCCCACGTTGTCCCCTGGACCACTCGTGATTTAGGATGATCACATTCGTCGGGAACAGGTCTAGTAGATGACTCAATGACAGTTTCTGGAGCTCGCTGCTGCCCGTAACCTGTTTCGTCACAACGAACAAACAACCGTGGAGGACCCACAGGCGAAGATAGCTCGGACAAGCCTGCTTGTTGAGCCAATGAGGTAGGCAGTATTTTCATCTGCGGAGATTTTTGGTTCGGATCAGGCCAAAACGTCGCTGCTGTGCAACTCGACATTGATACCCAAGCGTATACTTGCTTCTTGAACATCTACAGAGCAGGACTTCAAGTTATGCAAGGTGTCTATCCGACTTTTGACGCAATCTTAATATTCCCCGGATGCGGTTATGCCGATTCATTCAACGCTTTGCAACCCGAGACTGGGTTTAACTTCATCCAGTTACAGCTTTGCGTGCTCTCAAGCTAGTTTCGGTGTCGGTCCAGTAGGGGTGGCCGGATGGTGACCCGGCGGTTCACGGCGGGCTTATACCACGTTTCCTCGTGTAATTCGGTAGAACAAAATGTCAATTGTCGCCTCGGCCCGTCATGCACGACATATGGGCCGGCTTTAGTGCTCCACTACCTCGGATTAGGGAAGTAATGATACTACGACGGCACTCAGCACCTCTGTTCGATGGCGCAGACGGGTTACCTGTGTCCCGAATTCCGGCTTATGAGCAGAACGAAAGAGTGTAGCTTCGGATTGTCCGATGGCATTCTGTTCTAGGATACCTCGGTTTCTGGTCAAAAAATGAATGAAGAGCAGAATACAGCGAAAGAACGAGTGTCAATTGACCACAGACCCCTTCCCTTTGAGTCAGGAACGATTGTTTCTGCAGGACCCAATGCCACAATTTTTCAGACACAATTCCTAGCGAAGGCCATGTTCAACGACGAGGAACTAGAACAAGCCATTAAACCTCCAAAACCGATACCCACCCAAACCGAAACTACCCGTAGGACGTCGACCGCACGAATCTGCCGAATAACGCACGAGCCGGATAATTGGGTCGACCCTGCTGTCTTTCAAGACCGTATGACTTTTGGGGGCAAACATCTACACGGGATTTCAGGACTCATAGAGACTCTGCAGGTAGTCAAGGCCGACCAGCGGCAACGCCTCGGTTTGAACCCCCATTCGTCGGACCCGTCGGGCCACTGGGTCCTCGTCTGTCTCTACGTGTGCCTCCGACTCGAGGCTTGGAACTCAGTGACCTGGCTTGGCCAGCAGTTCCATGGGGGCAAGGAACTCTGACCACGCCCTGAGAGCCACAGAAGTAACATGTATTCCTTCGCAAAATTTGTCAGCAGATTACATTTCGTATCCATTGCGGTACTCTACCTTTCATGTCCTAAACAGTGGCTGCATGTTCTAAAGTCCCACTTGCCAGAGTATACGTCCTCGATGCAGCCACAGATGTCTTCAGTGGTCATGGTTGCTAGAGGCTGATGAAGGCTCGAAATTCGAACAAACAGGTTGGTAAAGTTGAATCTCAAGTTTACTTTCCCTTCGGCAGGCAGTGAATTGTCAAGGGAAGACTGACTGTGTCATCCTCAAACAGAGTTCATCCACGAGGGGACGGCTTCGTCTTTTATGGTTTTCGTTGCAACATTACCAGGGAGCAACCGCGTTGTACCTGGAACATCCTCACGCGCAGAATACCAGTGGCCTACGAAGCGTATGCTAAGTTCGACTCTGCTTACCGCCCTTATCAGTTCCGTCGGTTTATGCATCTTCATCCCGGTCTTCGAATACCATCAAGGCATCACAGGAAAAGTCTATTGGTAGAGTCTTGTGACCGTAGAGGTTGCTGCCGCTAAGGTTGCCTCGTTTCATCCCGCGGTCTAACGAATAGGGGAAGAGAGGTGAGTGGTACTTCATCTGTCGCCTTATTCTTCTTGTCCCGCTTGGGCAAGTTGTCCGATCTTTCTCTCAGCGCTTTGGGAAACAACCTCTTAGCGAGTTGATGCTGATATTGCCGTCAGCTGCACAGGTTACAGGGCTTATCCTGCACATGCCATCTCTTCGGTGCTGTGGGAGGAACTGTCATGTTCTTTCCACCGACCTCGTACGGTTGCTCGCCCTGGATTCTCCATGACTTGTATCGGATTCATAGCAAAACCCAGACGTGTCGAGCTAATCTTGGCTGCTTTGGGCCACTTCCATTTTTCTTTGGGACAAAAGCCGTCAGGTCCCCATACTTTGGCGTTGCCTGCCTCTAGCTCGCTCCTAACCCTTGGTTGCAAGCTGTTCCAGCAATCAGTCTTCGACCTCGACCGACGTACGGCTACCTGCATACTGCCCTTGCCGATCCTCCCAGGTAGGCCTACACCGGCGTCTTAGGGCCTTGGAAAACTGCAGCAGAAGTACCAAGACCATGAGAAGGGCCTATAAGAATGTCGAAATGGAAAAGGCGGTGTTGTTGAATATAGCTGCTTAAGCCACAACCTTCACGTTTTTGAAGAACGCCCATTATCTGCTGTGTGTCGCCCGGGTCCCTATTCACCCCTGACAGTACGACTGTTATCGGAACCAGCTGAGATCAACGACTTCATTTTTTAGTCCAAGCCTATCACGCTATGGTTGAAATCAGAAGACCGCATTTGCTTCGACTTTTCCGTCGTTGTCTTACTGTCTCGTCAAGCGACATCTCCGGCACGGCCCATGCCTAGCAAGGCAAAACCGAGGACACCAGCTGTCGGGTACGCAGCAGGCAACGTGCCGCCCTCGCTTACTCCCATCCATATCCGTGCTCGGCTTTAGGTAACGTGAGTTCTTTAGAGGAGGTGACATTCTTGAGTTAATCTCAGGTACATCAGGCTGGCCCATGCTGACGATAATGAATCCAAAGCAAACAAATATGACCTTGACACGGCACGGCCGCACGTCTTTCTAACATAACCCTGCTTTTATGCATCTACGAAGAGCACACCAGGAAGGTTGCAGAAAGCTCAGATTGCACAGTACCCCCGACTTCCGAAAAGGAGCCCCTTCGTCCCCCCAGCGAAGCATACTGGTACAAGCAACCGACGAACATCGGGAAACTACGACAGAATCGCAACTTTGCTCTCGCCCTCACGAAACTCCCGCCCAATACCCGCACTTTTGCTCGACCGATTTTTACGCTGTGCCACCCATCTTGTTCACCAAACGGCGCGATCGACGCCATCGCAAATGGTCATCTGATGTCCTTGTGCTCTCTTCGGCGTTCCTTCGAGGCTCAAACGACGCAGCATGTCGGGCGCGGTATTTCGCCGCGACAGCTTCTGGCTGTGATTCCCGCCATCCATGTCAGTTATCGCGACAGTCGGTCGGTACGGTGCCAACCATCAAGCTACTGGGGGGGGGGAAGAGAAGGGGCAGTTGGCTCCCTGTCCTGTTTTCTCGTCTATTGTCTCGTTACATCGCATGACCGCATCTTCCCCGGCATGATCACCATTCAGAACTTTGTCGCCCTTTCTGCGTGAACGTCTCACAGGCATTCTGATGACAGGCGGGCATTACGCGCACATGTCACCCACGCCCCGTGATATCTGCTTTTCCCATCTCCCGTCGCTACCTCTCGGGCGTACTGCTGCTACAAGGGCGATGCTCACGATCTCTCTCTCATAGGCGTCCTTCCCATCACCCCCTCCTTGCCCCCTCGGTCCTTTCCCATGTGGCGTTGCCCACCGCAGGCGAACCTGTAGTCTCGATGAGTACTAGACTAGCGGGTTCCGCTCATCAGGATTGTTCAGGCCTTGGCTGAGTTCTAACGGAGGGAAATGATATAAATCCAACCAAAGAGGTTAAACCATGAAGCCTTCTGCAGATGTCAAAAATAGAGTAGACGATATAGACCAGAAATAGTCATTTCCTCCGAGTCTAAACCTGGTCTCACCATTAACCCAAAAACGCATGATGTCTGTCGGAAGACACATGCGTCCTGCCAAAACATCACAGCATGGTCTGGTTTCCAGCCCCAGTACGATCATTGTATGGCTTGCGATAGGACCGAAGAAAACCGGGCAACTGAGCAGAGAGACTCTAGATTAGTGCGTGCTCTATCTTCCCGGCTGAATCAAACCAAACCAATGCCTCCCTCTCCTCTCTTCTCCGGGCTGTCAGATGCGCAGAACGGCGGCGGGCGTTACCTTATCTTTCTCCACTGGTATTCGGTCTCTACTTACTGCCGTACTTTGCAAGAGAGAATTTTCCTCGTTAAGATACCTGCCGCCTGGTTTTCTTTTACCCGCCTCCTTCCCGGCTTCCTCTCTTATCTCGTACCACTCCATTGTGACGTCAGGTCATCTTACAATATCCTAAATAAAGTGTTGCAGACTCATTATCCAACACGCAGATGGCAACATGGAGACTGAGAAAGCAAGAGGCGCAAAGTCGAACACATGCTCTCTACTTTTCTTCGGAATAAATAGACAGAACGGCTCTTCGATCACTTAGGATTTGCCGCGGGGGGCGAAGCGAGATATGCAAGGGAAACGATGGGCATTTCCATCAATTTGGAGGGGACACAAAGTAGGTAGCGTCTCGAAAAGTTCAGAAATGACAATTGATCTTCCCCACAAGCATTGTATCGATATCTCATAGCACCAAGACATGACGTGACGGAAGATACGGGGACCAAAATCCAATTGAGTGAACAACGATCGTTACCCGAGCTAAGCCTACGAATGAATAGAGCGATAACTGTAAAAAGGAAAGAGCCTTGCTAAAGATAGAGAGCAAGATACCTCAAGGCCTAGTATGTCATAACCCCTTGTAGGACGACCCGGTCCTTACCAACTGTGATCATGATGCCTCGTAGCGGTCCACCAAGAAGAACCATTCTGCGAAGTCATCAACTAAGAAATCATTTCATCCTCCAATCCTGGTGAATCCCAAATTGCAACCCTCGATGCTTGTGAAGCCGCGTCGTATCCCCAGTCTTGGGTCAGCTGACAGACTCGAACCCTCTCTGACCCAGTTCTTGCAAACGAAGATACCGAACACAAAAAATGTGCGAAAAGTCGTAAACCCCACACCTAGAGAGCAGGAGCCGTGACAGCGAGGGCTGTTACGAGGCCTGCAGCAGTGACCACACCTCCACCGAAGAAGTACCCAGCCTTGCTCAAAAAACTTCGCAAGCGTTTGGGAGGTGGGGGCATGATTCTGTTAACGGACTCGACGGCGGTTGAAGTGGTTGACAGAGCCTGTTCTGAGATCGTTTGCGTCTCATCATAGGCAGTCTCTGGATTCTCTTCCTGCTGTCGTACTGCCGCTGTGGCTGCGGCTGCGGCTGCCTCGATTGCCTCTTCCTCTGGGACAAGGACAGAAAGTTCATCTGCCTTGCGCTTAGGTGATCTCAAGATTGTCGTCTGCTCAACTTTCTCGGATTCAATGGTAGCAGGCCGAGGCGCGTCTGTAGTATTGAGCTGGCTGGATGCAAGCTTGCTTTGATGGAATTGGTAGGCACTCGTCATGTCGAGTTCGGGGCTAGCATTTCTCACGTCGGACAAGGGGAAGTCCTGGGGAGTGTTGAGAAAGTTGTCTCCAGAGGCCGACCATACCGACCCGGCGACATTGGTGGATTTGGGAGCGTCCTTTACCGGAGCCGAAAGGGTGTCTCCGTCGGAAGCACTGATGGGTTGAGGTTCGGACGTGGAGGCTTCGGCAATCACTTCGGTTGTCTTCCGAATCTGGTTCTTGGGCTGAGAGGAATCGTGATGCTGCTCCTGGCGACGTACTACTACCTTGTTATGCTCCCTTGCTGCAAAATACTCGGTCTTGCCAGTGATTTGACCAAGTACTCCGGCGGACCATCCATCATTCTGGGGCAGCTCCAAGGGGTCCTTCTCCACGGCGGCAGGAACCGACTTGGGGGTTTCATAAGCCTTTTGCCAGGGAGTGTAATTCGGCGGCACTGCGTCTCTCTGTGCAAGGTATTCCGTTGATCGAGTTGTAGGTGACGTATGTGTGCCAGTGCTGGTTCCGGGAAGGGAACCAAGTTGTGAGTCAGTAGGGTTCAAGATGGAGGGCAGCCGAAAGTCATTCAGACGTTCCTGTTCGCCCTGGTCTGTAACAGGCAGCGACGGCCAGACGATGGGAGGGAGGGCTGGCATCGGCATTGTCCGGAACGGACGATACATGCCAGCCTGAGTAATAGGTTGCTCTGGCTGCCAAGAGGCTGGGACGTAACAGGGTTGGTGAGATGTGTTGGCTTCGGGCAGCGGCTGTGAGCACACAAAGTTCGCATCTTCATCTGCCCAGAGAGTTGAATCGGGCTCGCCGGCATCCGACTCGTTGACGTAGCTGTCGATCATTGGGCGGTCTTGCGCATAATCCGAGGCTCCCAGACGCTCGCTCTCGCTTTCCATGTCCAAGACACTCTCGTTCTCATCTTCCAGATCTTCTTCTTCTTCTTCTTCCCCATCATCATCACTGCGGTCCTCACTCTCGGAACTGCTAAGGTTGATGTCTTCGTCGCAGGAGTCAGGCATTTGGTCCTGGCTTGAAGGCCGTTCGTCAGGATAGCTGGAGGACTTGCCGTCGTACGACTCTTCGTCGTAGGAATCGTCATTAGACTCATCCGATTCTGAGTCAGAGGCGAAGACAGGAAGTTGGCGGTGATTATTGGGACTGGATGGTAGAACCTCATCTTCGTCATGAGGTGCGTCTAGCTCGACCGGGATCTCTTCGCGTCGCGCGGAGAAAGAGGGAGGCTCGACAGGTTCCTGTGGACGCTTGTGGATGTCCTCGTCAATAACGATGGGGGCACCAGCCTGTCCATTCACATCCGGCTCGTGCATGGGAGAATCCATAGTAAGGTCAATGGAGCTGGCGAAGAGTCTGCCTGGGTTTGCGGTTGGCTTTTGCATGTCGACCTTGCGTAGCTTCTCGACGGTGGTGCGGATGTCGCTCTCGGTAGTATTGTCATCATCGCTGCTGTCCGAGTCATCGGGAACAGAGAATGATGGGCGGGTGTTGGCCTGGTTCGAAGTCTGAGCGGTTTTCGCCAAATGGTCCCACTCCCACTCAACCTCAACGGTGCAAGGTGGAAAGAGCTCGTTAGAGCGCTGAATGTCGATTCCAAACTTGAGGATGTCATGTTGCATCAACTCGCGCGATGAACGCGGTTGCAGTCTCTGGGAGTTGTGATATGTGCCATGCAGAGATCCGATGTCCCTGATAAAGAGTTTCTGTCCGTTGGGTTAGCCACTAACCTTTCACTTGACGGCATAGCGACATGCTTTACCTTGTACTGCCAATCGACCGTGATCTTGGCATGCTCGCGGCTCATCACCGGGCTGTCGAAGTAACAATTATCACCCTTCGCCTCCAGGTGGTCGAACCGCTTGCTGGATCGACCAATGATCACGACACTGGTGATGTTTTGCTCGAGAACGATCCGTCGCTCTGGGTATTGGAGTTCGGGGTGGGGGTGCTTCACAGAGAGGGTAACAAGCACTACGGACTGGTTAGTCATAGACCCGACATGAAGATGGAGAAGGGAGGTAGAAGATGGAAACTCACCATCCTGTGCCTGAGGTCTCGGAACCGAGGACGCCATCTTGATGCTGGCTTCCCAAGCGTGTATCACTGCCAGTTGACGATAACGAGGGAGTCGAAAGCAACGAGGCTCTTGGGCTGGCTGGATAGCAAAGTAAGCATGTATTTGGAGGTTTGTCTCGGAGTCAGCTTCCTTCGTCCGATTAAGACCGAGCTCACGGGAAACGGTTACTGTTGGGAAGAAGGGTCCCGAAAGTGGTGAAGATGCAGAGAGGTTGTTGTAAGGTGTCAGACAAGGCGTCGTGAAAAGGAAAAGGAAGGGAAACGAAGATGGCTTGGTAGGTATGGCGAGCCGCTCCTTCCTTGCACTCCGGGTGGGCTGAAGTTTAAGAGCCAGGAGGCAGAAAGAGGGCAGAGAGGCAGGTGCGATACAGTGTAAGTTGGGCCATCGAGGTCGCTGAGGCAGATGAAGTGGGGCAACAATCCGGAGGTGACACCGTGCCGGTACTGTATCAGGCAGTCGCGGCAGTAGCGCAGGCAGCGATAACGCCTTATCGCAGCTTAGCTGGGTGTGCGGAAGGGGAGCTTGCAAGGGGTTGTCGGGGTCTTGGGTAGATGCAGTGGGGACAGTGGGTTAGTGGGGTTATCAGCAGTGACCTACCGTGACGACGGAACACTTTAGATAAGCCGGTCCAAAGGTTGTTGGCGCTGATAAGGAAGTTGGTGAGGTTGAAGAGGAATAGACTGGGTCGAAGGCGAGGCCTCGAGAGTGAAACCACAAATAATAGGTGAACTGGCGGTTTGGATTTTCCTTGATGCTGGAGGAAGAGGAAGAAGAAGCAAAGGAGCGAAGACGGGAGAAGTGCACATTGATGGCCGAGGGTGCCTCGGGAAGTGGTCCGCCAGCTGCACAGTGTGTGTCTGAGATGGCAGGCGCAATCGGGACGTCTTGGTGATGACGGGATTAGGAAAGAGGGGCACACCTTAGACTACACCACATGGCACCTGACAGATGGAAGGGAATGCCAGCGGGGTTGGGTACGCAAAGTACAGAAAGACAATCAGTGATTTAAGAGAAATTGAAGGCATCGACATGTTGGAGGGAGGGCGGACGAAAGAAAGAAAGAATTTGGCCAGGTATTCGCCTACCTTGCCTCACATTCATTTCACCTCCACGTCACTGTATGGCAATCACCGCTTGAAAACAGTCTGTCTCAAGGTCGTGCGATGGGGGGTTACTCGAGGTTGCGCAGATGCGAGTCTAGGAAAGACAGCCCCGCTCCTGGTACCTATTCAATTATCGACGACGACTATGTGAGGCGAGGCATCCGGTCCGTCCTCGCCGACTCCAACACCAGAGTTCGATTCGAGGGAGTTTGCGAGATACGGTGAGAGTTGGCGCCTCATGCTTTGGCGGACCAGCTGCCACCGTCCACGCCGCCAGGCCAAATTTGCGCGAATGCGCACACATGCGGCTTTGCGGTGTTCCCCTCCCGTCGTCCTGCTTCCATCCAAAAGCCTTCTCTTTTGGCCTCAAACTGCCCCTGCCGAGGCTTGACCTGAGCCTTATCAGTCGCAAACATGCAAAATCCTCCCTTCCCTCAGGCGGAAACACGCTTTGTTGTATCGGGTCTTTTTGGTCAGGCAAGCAAGCAAATGGCTGCATGAAATTTTGCTGTCCTGCCTGCCGTCCTTATGTCTGACCGCAGGGCCCAGTCGGGCTGCATTTACGGTACCTGGTGTAGCCGCAGCTGACGCCGGTGCTGCTCAATGCTCATGTCTAACAAAACGAATGAGATGGGATAATATTCTGGCGAATCCGGTATGGATGACTGATTTGGTGCAAGGGTTGACTGTTTCTGGCGCTGACCGAAAGTGTCTAGACCCGGAGATTGTCACGGTCAGATGATACACGTTGGGTTCATCTTGCCGGGACGAATTTCCCGTCCATCACCGCGGGCAGACTCTCCCAGTGGCATCATGTACCTCGGTACCCGAGTGCCACTTACTCGAGTGCAGTTTGGCGGCCTGGCTCAGGGCCACAGGACCAGCAAGCAACCAAGGACGGGAGGCGATCTGCTGACAGGGTTACCTCCCGGGAAATGCGCCAGCGGACAGACCACGCCCACTTCGCCCCACAGGAAGACATCACTCTGGAGTCCTGAACTCGGCCTGGTGGAGCGAGCGACCACAATGAAAGTGAAAGTGACTGGATGAGGGGCAAAAAGCGCTTCTGTTTTTGCCGTGTTTGCTCCATTGCGCCGGTGTCACGCTCCTACTGCTGTCGCTTTGTCCCCAAGTTCCCCCGAGCTCAACCTTGCGACCAGCTGCATGTCTCGCCTTACACACGATCGAAAAGTCTCTTTCGTCATTCGTCATCGTCCACCTACTCGATTCTTTTGGGATCCATGCGACGTTCATGGTGAATCAAGGGTTCTCTATAACGTGAATGCTACCCTCCTCTTAATCCTCTGCCACCCCTCCATCTCGACTTCTGTACCCTCCACAACTAGTTTTTTTTTCCCCCAGTTGCCCTAATTTAAATCCCCAACTTCTGCCTACCTCCGAGACGACGGTCTGGTGAATTATTCAGATCAATTTCCACCGGCTTCTACGTCTTTGAAATACCTCAGGAGACGCCTGCCTACTGCACCCCGAAAAAACACGGTAGGCAATCAGCTTTGAGGTACCCATCTACGAAAGGTTTGCCTACAAACATATATACGCGCAACATTACTCCATGGATTGTTGGCAAAACACCGAGAACACGATCAGAAGCAACACCATCTTCAAACAAACACCACCTCGATATAAGCACAGAAGATCCTAGTTGAGGATACCAAAACCCCTGCAACAACTCGAACACTGTTCTTCCCTCTAAGAAGCGCCGTACGATACCAACCAAAGAAAGAAAAAAACACCCCAACACGGTCGACTTCTACAGGCAGTCGCCACCATGCACGACTTGCGTTTGAAGGTGCTACGCGAGAGCGGCAAGACCGTCTCGAAGAAGGCGCGGTCGCGTCCCGAGTCCGCGCGAGCTTCGATGAGGAACTCGCCCAACGTCTCGCCCGGTCACTCTCAAATGAACTCGCCTGCGCACTCGCGTGCTGGCAGCCGCTATGCCTCCGAGGAGGAAGGTAGCGACGATGAATACGACGACAACATGACCATGAGCACGCTCTCCAACGGATCGGACACTGCGCTAGACGACGCCACCGAAGCGTCATGGGCGCAACTCCTCCAGGATCGCATCGTCGAGCTGCAGGATCGGAAGCGAACGAATACCAAAACTCGCGAGACCACACTCATGTCGTATCTGCACCTTGTCAAGCACCACTACGGCGGGCGTCAAATTACAAGCTCCCTGACTGAGGTTGTTACGGCGTTGATGAAGAACATCAGATCCGGAGGCAGCTCTCTCGAGCGACTCATGTCGCTCAAGTCACTCACGGCTACGCTACTCACCGTTCCGTCCGACGCTTTCTTCGACGACATGTACCCACAGCTCGAGAAGACCCTAGAGGATGACGATGACAATGACGTCAAGGCCGCTGCCATATGGGCCATGGCCATCACAGCGATGTACGGCGGTGGAGGCGAAGACGCGGCGAGCGAGTTCCTCGAGTATCTGGTCACCATCGTAGAAAGCGACGGAGAAGCCATCGGAGCAGCAGACAATGGCGACGTCGTCACTTCTGCGCTGGAGGCGTGGGCGTTTGTTGCCAGCCAGATGGACGACATTAGTGAGAACGTCTATTCTGCCATCGACGCCTTTGTGGAGCAGCTTGACAGCACAGATGTCGAGGTGCAGGCGAGCGCGGGCTTCAACATTGCCTTCATCTTCGAAGCCGCGCGAGAACAAGAGGAGGCCGGCGAGCCGATGAACCTGCAATACGACCCAAAGAAGCTCATCGCCCGCATGGCTGAGGCATCTAAGCCCTCGGTGAAGCAGACGGCACGGAGAGACAGAAGGCATCTGCGGAAGCAATTCGCTAGCATTGTCTCGTCTCTCGAGCACGGAAAAGGGCCTGGTTTCTCCAGCGCCGGACGGCCAGCCTTCAACCCCCACACCGGAGGAACCAAAGCCGATCCCAGATCAGGCTCCAGAGGTGATGACGATAATGATATGCGTGGCTTTGGCTACCGCGAGAAGCTGCGTCTCGGTTCCTCCGTGGTGTTGATCGACTCCTGGTCCCTCATGGCCCGGGTCGAGGCGGCGAGAACCGTGCTGGGAGGCGGACTGCCGACTCACTTCAATGACAACCCCACCGTGGCAGAACTACTCGGCGGCGCCGAGACAGAAGAGCCAGCAGGGCAGGCTTACGCACTACACCCCAGAGATGCCAAGAAGATGAAGAGATAGGGGTTCGGTGGAGAGAGGCCATGTGGAGATACGGAATCGAGTGTTCATGAAGGGTCAGGGCCATCAGACTCGTAAAGGAGAGAATTAGAACGTGTACTTTTCCTTTGTCTCCAGAAGTAGATGTTAACGGTAAAAAGGAGACGGCATCTGAATTTTAGGCATAGCCACTGTCCCCGAGACGAAAGATACCACAGAGCGGAGGGCACTCCCTCGCAACACCAATACCTACACTACAAGACCAATCATATCCTGGACATTTCCTAGTTTTTTGAATCTACGATATCTTGTGACGACGCGGCGAAGAAGCAGGCCATCCACATGGGGCCACGACTACTGCGGCTTTCCGCCGGGGGCGACATCCGCATGTCGCACAGCAGCCGATCTATACTGCCCTCGGGTGTTGGGGACGGGAGAAGCGCACAGAATGAAACAGAGGGAGAAGCGGCGGACGAAGAGCTCAACACCCAATCAGTTATCCGTGAGAGGGTGGCGGTCCCGGAGGCAACGGTGGTATTCGTTTCAAGGGACGTGAGACGGCAAGATTGCCGCGAGCGAATCGCAGGGCGATTGTCGCCGGACATATGCACCGGGGCTTTTATCAGGTCAAAGAGTGGTTGGATTGGGGAAGTCGTTCTCCTGTAGTCATACGGAGGACCTTGTTCTTCCTCCCTGACGGGTCGGTGATGGAATGTTTGCAGTGGCTTGATTACGCAGTGTGTCTTGTCTCGATGACTTCTCGTGAGCATCAGATTCCTCCAGCAAGAGATAAAGTCCGTTTTGGGATTTCAAGTAAGTTTGCAATACTGACGTTGGGTTGCAAACGGGGATATGGGGAGGAGGTACACCGGCATGAGCCGCCAACCCCGGACGGCTCGCCCTGGACCTGCCAGTAGTCCCTTGGCTGTCGAGTTTCCCGACAAAGTAGCAGTGGGGTTTAAGTCGGATTCGCCACTGAGATACGTGGACATGTCGGGTTTTGTTTGTCCGAACATATCCCCAATGATCAGTCGGGAAGACGAGACTGGTCCAGGTGCGCTTAGATGCAGTGCCAGTTATGAGTGTTTCGACGTTAGGCCTGGATGGCTGAGCTTGGGCGAGAAAGGTGACGGCTGAGATATCGCGTACCCGCGTGTCCTCGTGGCTTTTGTGAGATGACGCACGAAAAGCCATTCGACGTCGAGCAGGCTTCCTGGGTTCTCGAGTCAGACAGAGTCAGCCAGGTCTCAGTTACAAGGCGGCGCCACCCGTGGCAGATGGAAATGCGGTTTCAGATGTCAAGGCAAAAATTACTGATACTCGCATCACCAATTCCGTGGTAGGTGACGGCTGTTGGTTGTCAAGTCCAAGTGAATGTGTCAAAAGGCGTCACGGTGTCAAGCTCTCCGTGGTGCTCACTGCCCCCCCCCCCCCCCACCTCTCAGGCCAGAGGGCGGCACCGGAGCAAA
>JAIMZG010000236.1:0-64879 GCA_020466075.1 Colletotrichum coccodes | reverse complement strand
AAACTCGTAGTGGACGGCATAGTCGATGGGTCGGGTGCACGGTTGAATGTGGTGGTGGTGTAGATAAGAATAGGTGCACATGGTGGATGTTTCGAAAAAGCAAGTCTGAGGTAATGCCGCGAAGGTCAATAAGCTCCACCGTGAGTTCCTCCGCTGTTGAGTTGTTCTCCTGGAGTGGAACGCAACACGAAGGAGATGGAAATAGAACACGGTAATCCACCCCAGTGGCAATGAATACCGTGACCGACTGAGTCCGGAGGTAGCACAATGGCACGAGTTTCGGGAGGTTGCTGCGAAGGTATGTAAGGGGAGAGGTTTCTCTGAAGTATTCGCGGCCTGCCGGGGAACCAGGGTAAACAGATTTCGGAGAAGTAAGAAGCCGCTTCGGAGCAAGAAATGGGAAGACACACCTGGTGAAATCAAGGAGCATAAACCGCCTGGGCATATAAAACAATAAGTATGGAGGGTGAAGAAAATATGGTTAGATAACAACCAAACGTCTCGTACAAGCCGTGTAAGTGTGACTTTTGCCTGTTGAAAAACATTCATGAAGCACTGCGGCATGTTGAGGTGCAGCATTGGTGGTCTTATACAAATCTCTGCAGTATTGTCTTTCTCACGTCGTCCACGAATCACAGCCGTACTGCTTACGCTAAAGAATGATACATGCTAATCTCTAAACTAAGGCCATTCACGACCACTTTCTTGGAACTCAATCACCACATCTTGTTGCTGTTGCTTCCTTGGCTTGGGTGAATGGCACGATTGCTCTGCCAGGCTTCAATAATTGGCCGCCATTGTCAAACCCGTGGTTCGCATTTCCTACTGTCCTTCCGGGCAATCGCATGGCACGTGGTGTGTGCGTGCTTACCTGTCTTGCACAAGGACAAGTTTTTAGGTCGGAGGGCCAGTGACAACTCAGAGACCAAGACATAGAGACACACAATTGTAACAGCACGCGATTCCGGAGGATTCCTTCTTCGTTACCCATGTGGAAGCCATATGAGAAGGGCGTGGCAAAAAGCCACACAAGTGGTCCTGATCCTAGCTCCCACGAGGGACGTCTTCGACAGCGGAGCTAAACAACACGGTTTCCGAACCAGACTGGGCTATAAGTGGCCTCATTCACTGATTCCGATACTCGAGGCCCATTCTAGAAAGCTACTGTCACGAGCATTGTAGATTTTGCAGAGCTGAATTCGTGCAACTTCATGTACCCCAGAGTTGCCTCGTTACATGGTGGCTACACATCAGCTTATCGTACCCTTGTCTATTCTAGCATTTGAAGCCGTGTTACGATGCTGAGAACGCTTTGAGGGATTTCCACTATGACTCTGACAGCACCAGTAGTTGGAGATTGATTGCTCCCTACCGCTCATAGGCGGCCACGGCTCACATCAACACGCTAAAATATGTATGTGGATTCGAAAACCTAACACGAAACGCTTCAGAGGGCAACGCTTACTCTGCCGGATATAATGCTCCTTTTGCTAGTTTCATGATCCAGTCAAAATTCTTCACGTAAAGAACAGGAGTCTGGAGCAGCACCCTGCTTCAAAGGCTAGAGCCAACAGTAGTGCTCTCCGGGGCAGGCAGCTTCTTGCCGTGTTTCGAGTGCCACTAAGAGACGTCACGTAGAAAGCTAAGGTAATTTATCAGATTTATCAGCCATTGAGCCGATTAAAGGAGGTTTTTGTCGCTGGTCTGATAAGTCTGCTGGATCAATCATGGTGTTCCTCCGTGCAGACATGTCAGTTTTGACATTTCAAAATACCCACGAATACGACGTCTAGCAACCGCCCAGCGATGACATTTACCATACTACAGAACTCACGCATGCATCCACAAAAACCAGTTGTAGCGTTTAACGTGCTCCATGCGCATGGTGACATACCGCCAAAACGTATATGGCCGGTCGGATGTCCGTGAAGTGGGCATGAGGTCGGCCACTTCCAACGCAGATTGACCGACCCCTCCTCGACCGGATATTCAGGCGCAGAATATGCAGCCTTTATGGCTGTTTTGGGGGGTCACACGGCAGAATTTAGCCGGAGGTAGATCCGAAAATTGTTAACTCATGCAAGGGGAAGATGAAAAGATGGCCTGTTGGCTTGATGGCGTAGCTCATGGTCCCGAAGAGCTGGAACTTCAGGCATGCAGATCAAGCAGACGACGATGCGGAAGTTTTCAACCAAGTCAATTCCCGCCTTGCTTTCTTTCTTTGCTTATTTTTTTGGTCTAAGCAAGAAGCAAAGCTCGAAGGCCTCAATCGAGATCAAATTCACAGACATCGCGTCGGAGCGGATCGCCAAAAGCGGAATTTGTACCGGGCATACTGCATTCGATAGTACAGCCGTATACCGAGACTATAATGCGGCTGTGCCTTTAAGCGGGTGACACCGAACCAAGTGCCGAATCGGGCTTCGGCTGTCGGCCCAGCTCTGATCCTGGGACACTGGGGCCTTTTGCCTTTCGATAGCTTCTCGATCAGTCAATGAAAACTGACGGCTGACAGCTCGGCCATTCGCTTCGATAGACCATCCATTGGCTTTGCTTTATCGAGATTCTGCGACTGAGCGGCTTGCAGCTGCCGCATGCATGAATAGGCGAGGCGTGAATGTGAGGTTATCCAGGCTTAGGGTGTGCATTCATTGTTTCACGCGGGCGTTGAATCTTATTGTGGCTGGCTTCGAAGGGTCACGCGAGAGGCCTGAATTTTGGTACTTGCAGACCAACAGAACCCCAATTTTTTAATGTCTCAGTAAACGACAGCTTTTGCAGAGATCAGAACATCGAAGGATTATTCGGACTTGTGCAATTTATGATACGTGGGCTGTCTTGTGATGGCCCGATGACTCTGCTAGAGATTTTGGGGACGTTCCTATTGCAAGACGAAAACGGGCATCCTTGTGCAATCTCCGGGTCCGCTTGAAGCATTGGGGTTTCCAGAAGGTGTAAGTGTAAGTTGAGGAAGTCCATATGTTGCTACTAAAAGAACCAGTCGAAAGGTTATATCGTAATTGCCTCGGCATCCTTCGTTTCCCAGTGTTCATCGGCCCTTTGAAAAGCCGACAGCGACTTGTTCTGCGTAGCGAGTCTCCAGCAATAATCAAAAGCCCACGGTCTCCTCTTGCATTGACGGAGCGAATGTGCGGTAGAGTTTCTTGCCAACTGTTTCGCCTTCGCCCCCCATCCTAGTTCGCTCCCGGAACCGTCCAACGATAAAGTGGTGGTTAGCTATCCCTCGCTCTTCTACTCTATTTGAACCGGTTGAGCACGTCAGCCTCTTGTGGACCGCCTAAAAGGTTGAGTTGGATACAATTAAGCCTATTAATGGTGAAGTGGTAGAATGGCTATTGCAAGGACTCGAATATCCTTTCAGACATGGAAGTGACTGAAACGTCCAGTACTTCTGTTTGCTTTCAATCAGGGCCTTGCTTCCATCTGTCTCGAGGCGTATCCGAGTGACACTCTCGGATTGACAGTGACGTCGAAAGCCGCACGTCAGGATTATTTCCCGCTCATCGAAGCCGCGAGGTCATTTTAGATTTCCCACCTCGCTACGCTTAGCTCTTTACAGAAGCTGTCTCCACTACATAGAGTCTGGTACCTGCTAGAGTGTTGGAGTAAAGAGGCAGGTTATCGAAAGGAATCAGATCGATAGTAATCATGGTAAACCTTTTGCCAACAAGAAGCTTCTCTGATGGCTATCTGTACGTGTAACACTTTCTCTGTAATGCTCTACCTTCGTTGTATTCTTTTCCTCCCTAACCCGTCCCTCGTTCTGTCGGTCTGCATTACCCGGTGCCATACGATCTGCCATCTTCCCAGTCTGTCCTGCCGCTTATTTTCCGTCATCGTTCTCGTGAACACCCGTTGTAATGACCGACCGCAATGCAAGCGACAGTTAGCGGCTTATCTGGCGCCTTGCAACCATCTTTGTCGCTCAGCCGGACAGGCACTGCTGACGCGTTTTTGAATATTTCCAGTGACTGTGCCAATGATTAATTGGTCTCGACAGTCAGTGTTGCCAACCAGTCCCTCCCTGGTTTCGACATAAAATTGTTCATTCTGAGAACCCTGCAGAATCTACCAACACCAAGCCTCCAAGGCGCGCTTAGATGCAAAAGTCGGACCATATGTGTAGGCGAGTGCAACGCAAACTTTGGTTCGAACTGTGCCGCGCAAAGGCGGCCAAGGGTGGTTGGCGAACGACACTCATAATAGGCAGGACCAGGTGGCCATCCAACGTTCGAAACTCATACGGCTTGGAATCCACTTGATATGACTTATCATCTTGCTCTGTTATTTTTACCTTTCTTATCATTGTAAAATGCCGCTCTCCTCCTAAAATATACTAAAGGCAGAAGCATAAATAGCAACAGCTTCGTCCGGCCGCCTCCACCGTGGGTAAAGTAATGAGCAGCGAAACAATGATAGGCAGAACAAACAAGAATCAACATAAGACGAAACCTTTATTGAACATCGGCACAATGGGTAATGAAGACACTCGAGTTCGTCCCAGCGGACCTCCAAGCTTGCTCGTTCCCATTCCGCCTCATCAAAATCCAGAGCGGGCCTCGTTCCAGAAGCAGCCATGCAGCGAGCTACTATTACCATTCTACCACCTCAAGACAATCTATCTCTTCACCAAAAGCGACATCAAAACAGTCGTCTTACCTCAAGCGCTCTTCGCAACCTCAAGCCTCCTCACGAATGGCTTCCGCGATGTAGGCACCCTGCCGCCTCTCACAGTAACAAGTTTCCTCCAGCCCTTGTTACTCGCCATCGCATGGGTCTACACAAGCCTCTTACTTGGAAACATCTCTAACCAGCGCCTCCCAGGCTCCATCACAGAGGACGCCTTTAACAAGCCCTGGCGCCCCTTGCCATCTCGCCG
This sequence comes from Colletotrichum coccodes, assembly GCA_020466075.1. Taxonomy (NCBI): domain Eukaryota; kingdom Fungi; phylum Ascomycota; class Sordariomycetes; order Glomerellales; family Glomerellaceae; genus Colletotrichum; species Colletotrichum coccodes. The sequence goes on along the minus strand of JAIMZG010000236.1, from coordinate 59,979 downwards.
CATCACACCTGACAAAGCGCGGCACGTGGCGCTCTATCTCGCGCCGAGCCTCATGCTCTTTGGCGCCGCCAGCAATACTTTCCGCGAGACGACAAGTCTCATCATCTTCCTTTGGATGTACAATGACCTCGACGGCGCGAACGCGAGTATCTGGTGGCGAAATTTGCTCAACGCCACTGGGCTGATGACATTTTCCGCGGGGACGGCAGCGATTACGAGTGGGTGGGTCGAGTACTCGTTTGTTCCCAAAACGGCGTTTCTTTGGATTTTGGTTACAGGGCTGGTGGTTGGTACCACAATTCATGCGCAGGATTTGCCTGACGTTGTCGGGGATGCGGCGAGGGGGAGGAAGACTATCCCGCTTGTTTATGGAGATATGACTGCGAGGGTCAGTCTGGCTGTTGGTGTGATGTTTTGGTCTTTTGTTGTGCCTGCTTTTTGGGGTTTGGGTTGGGCTTGGTACGGGCCTCCCGTTGTACTAGGGTCGGCTATGGCTTTTGGAACGTTTTGGCGGCGAACGTTGGACGATGATGCGATTGTCCTCAGCCTTTGGTGTTTTTGGTGTGCGGTTATTTACCTACTGCCTTGCTGTCGGATGCTCTCAGACGTATTTGGTTGAACTATTCTGGGTGTGAGGAGAGCGAAAAGCGAAGAAGAAAGTAGGTATGAATTGATGAATTATACCAAAGTTCATCTTATCATATAAGGGTATCATAGTCAATCAAGTACACAGAACATGATGACACTAGTACCTTATGAGTACCTAATAACTCGTAACGAAGGAACCAGGCGAAGTTAGCGCCAATCAAGCGTTCAATGCAGAGATGTTGGAAAGAAGTAAAAGTTCACGTATACAATTGCCTTTGGTTCTCTGCGCACAGCAGGCAGTGGGCTAATTTTCCAACATAACCTGCAGTCCTGTGAGATTCTCGGCTCAAATCTCTAACAATGTAAATTCGGGAGTTGAAGTAGAGGGATGCCAAAAAAGAAACCTGTTGTGGTTCCAAGTGATAACTAGTCCTGAAAATATGCCGTCAATGGTCGGCTTCAATCTGCCCAGAAAACTGGCCAAAACAAGACGTTCAATCGCAATGGTCTGAATGTAAATATGAAAAAAGCTAGACAACTAACAGTGGCTTGATCTTCTACTTTTGAAATGGGAGGTTTGTTGGATAGTGTGCATGTAGGTTGTTTCGAATTGCTTGATCATATGACGCCCAGAAGGCAGCTTCCAGCCATGGAAAGGGTCAAAGACTAAGGTCCAGAGAGCCGACATGCCATATCAAACTATCATCGGCCTACAGAGAAAAGCCTAACACCGTCTTGAAATTATTTATTTAAGCTCGTGATGAATCAATTCTGGACTAGCCACCCATGTCTCTATATGAGAGTTACCTTTGCCACGTAAGGTCTAGGACCTGCTAGAAAAGGTTGTAATCGCATCTTCACCCGTTGTGCAACGCAAGACCGACAAGACGAGCATGGCTTTCGGGTTGGGATCTCTCGCATTGGAAAAGAGGAGTAGGAGGAGTTCCGCACCGAAGCGTCCATAGATCACCTGCTTAGAAACATGAGACATATCACGATAAGATATACCGTAGTACATGATTCTATGCTGCGTCCAGCGATGAAAATGGGAAATGCATTTGATGGCATGGCAGAGAAACCTTTGCGAGAGACGGTTGCGTCATAGCATTTTCCGACAGCCCTTGGCACGGCAACCATTACATTCTCGCCCTTTCAGCCAACTGAGCCAGTGCATTCTAGTTTCGAACAAGCGCGAGGAGCTGAAGGTCCTCTGCCGATCCACGCAATTCCGGAGCACGGTTGACCGTTCGACTGCTGACCCGCAGCCATGCCTGCCAGCCGTTGTCTTGCCGCAACCAGGCGAACGAAGCCTCATGTCTAAAACCTTGATCTTCTGTTGTCTCAAACAGACCGACGACCGACCAACCACTAAACAGTCTGCTTACGGGCCGTCCCTTACGATGGGACCAGTGGTAGAAGCGTCGAGTGTGGGGTTATCGCTCTAACCTTGTGCCACGAGGTGGTTGTAGAAGCCCCTTCCATGCCGAGCTTTCAATCTTACTACGTCTCGAATGCGAGGGAATCAGCATTTTGTCGTATGCGACCGTATGGATCTTGCGAGGTCACCTAGTTGTATTGAACTCTATCAACGAGCTCTGCTAACAGCATTATGCCGATCACAAGCTGCATCCCTTGGCCACCGGGAAGGAATTCGGGGGCTGGATGGACGCTGGTTGTACGGCGTTCCTCCAGACCTGGTTGCGAATTCGAAGGGCAGCGCCACGCCGTTCCAGTCCAAGTTGTCACGACTTTGAGTTTGTCTATGCAAGCCATGAGAGATGCTGACTTGGTTACCCCGCATACGTTATCATATCCCTTGGTGACATGGCATTTCAGCTTCGTACCCAGACGTACTTAAAAGCCCTCAATTGAGCACTTTGACGGCCGAGATTGTGGTGGGTAAGTTCTCTTCGTCTTTTCCACAGCCGCAGCGGGTTATCGGACTGCCGCAGAAGTTCGCAGAGATGCTGGCCCTACGCCATATATGGATCATTGTCACAGACGTTGCCCACTCTTTGTTCGGTTCTCCTTTCCTCAGGGATGGAGCCCAGTACCGCTTTGGAGGCAGATTCGGCTTGTCGCACGCCGACGCCTCGATGAAACATGGACATCCCGTATTCACCCCCCCGGCAGCAACATTGACAAGTTCGTCTGTGACTATACTAGCATGACCGGCTTCAAATCATGCGGCACCCCCGAAGACCGAGGCTGTTGGCTTCGGAACCCGGACACGGGAGAAGAGTATAACATCCACACAGACTATGAGACCAAGATGCCGCAGGGCGTAACCCGCGTCTACCACCTCAACACCACTGACGGATACATCAACGCAAACGGTTTGGACTTTTATGAAGCAAAACTTTTCAATGATACCTGGCCCGGGCCGCTTATTGAGGCTTGCTGGGGAGACGTGGTTGAGATCCACGTGCACAACAGCTTGATTCACAACGGCACGAGTATTCACTGGCATGGCATTAGGCAACTTGAAACGATGCATATGGACGGCGTCAATGGTATCACCCAGTGCCCCATCGCTCCCCAATCGGATTTCATCTACAAGTGGAACGCGACGCAGTACGGCAGCTCGTGGTATCACAGCCATTACTCGGTCCAGTATGCGGATGGGCTGCAGGCACCCATAGTAAGTTATCGTCAGGCCTTTGTCAAAACTTTGCATCCAAGTCAAGCATAAAATGACTGATTCCGACGGCAGACAATACACGGACCGTCATCATTCCCATACGACGAGGCCATCATGCCTATCACTGTCACTGATTGGGGTGAGTAAAAGTCCCATTCGGTCCGCATCCCATCGACTCGTAGTCGGTCCTAATGCATGGAACACAGCGAACAACAGCGCCTTTGAGAACATTTTCCCTGGCCGCAGCCCGGACCAGGAAGACATCCTTCTGGGTGGTCTCGGAAACATCACCTGATTCACGGGTGGCAAGACTGCGAACACCACTGAGATCCCTCGAGGGTATGAGATATGGTTCGATGATCTTGAACCCAACCCGGCCACGAGAGCCAAGCGTTATCTCCTTCGTCTCATCAACACGGCTTTTGACACCACCTTCATCTTCTCCATTGACAACCACAATTTCACGGTCGTCGAGGCCGACTTCGTGCCGATAGAGCCTTTCAACGCAACGTCCATTCTCGTTGCCATCGGCCAAAGATACCACTTGATCGTCGAGGCCACCCCGGTGGTCAACAGTTCGGATCCTTCCGCCAACCCGCTGCCCGATGACGGCAACTACTGGATCCGTACTTGGGTCGCCGATGATTGCGGCGGTATTTCCAGCTACATCGCGACCAGGAGAACTACATGAAGACGGGTATACTCCGATACGACAACACCAGCACGGCGGATCCCAGCACCACAGCATGGGAAGTAAGTCTGGAATGCTCCGACACGGCTTTCAACGATCTCCTCAAGCCAGTCGTTCCGTGGAAAGTCGGAGCACCTGCGAACGGCATGATAGGGGAGCAGTTCAACATCGCGAGGCTGAACAGCGTGGGCCCGTACGCGACGTCTTTCTTCTCATTCGAGCGTCCGGGCAGCAAGGAAGTGACGCCTTTCCAGACCTCGTACGGCAACCCGACCTTTTTGAACCTCGCAAACGTCGGAGACGAGTGGCCAACGGGATGGGTCGTCGTCCCCGAGAATTACACCGACACGGACTGGGTAAGTGCTGCCTGATCCCCTTGGCCGATGGAAAACTCCGTTACCAGAGAGCTCTGTAATAACCGGATTCTATTTGGTGTAGGTTTACTTAGTTCTCAACTCCAACAATGGGATTCACCCTACGTTTGGCCCTCACCCGGTAAGACGCCACCTTTTGGACAATGACAACAGTAGTTGACCCAGTTCCCTAGATCCATCTCCACGGCCACGACTTCGCCATCGTCCAGCAAGAAAACGACAAAATCTGGGATCCGAAAAACCCCCACATCTTCAAGCCAAACACGAACAACCCTCCGCGTCGCGACGTTGTGCTCCTCCCGCGCAACGGCTTCGCCGTCATCGCCTTCAAGACGGACAACCCGGGCGTGTGGCTGATGCACTGCCACATCGCCAACCACGCGTCTGCAGGTCTGTCGCTGCAGATCATGGAGCGACAGGCCGCTGCGAACGCAATTTGGCCTCCCGGTGATTCGAATGCTTTGAACGCGGCGCATGCACTCTGCGCCAGTTGGAATACTTGGGCGTACGACTGCAAGAACTACTGGCCTGGCAACCAGGGCAACAAGACTAACCCTGACTATCCGTCTTGCCTAGATACAGTCAATCTGCAGAATGATTCCGGTGTCTAGTCGTCGCGTAAAGCGAAAAATGCGGGAATTCAGCCCTTGAACCGGGCGTTCTAGGCCGGCGTGCTTTGAAAAGATGTCTTCGAGAGCCTGGAACGCAATGGCTTTGCGCGCAGATAGCTTACTGCAAAATTAAGCCGATACTACTCAATACAGTCAAATGCTTGAAATAATCGGACTGCAGAGGAAGAGGGGGAATGACACCCTCGGCGCAACGCGGTATTCTCAGGTTCTGTGCGTTAATTAGTCGAGGATATAAGCGCAGAATTCCGGCCAGGTCGGAGCGGAGGAGTGGGTCCAGACATCCGTAACAAAAGTCGGCATCGGGCCTTGCTCCGTGAAGGGGATGTCTCTCAAACATCTTCGAACCCGAGCACCGACTTCGATTCAAATGAATCGCAACAGGGTGAAGCGTGGAACGGGCGACAAATGGCGGGCGAGATGCCTTTAGCCCAGCGCTGTCAGCATCCTGCAAGCTCACTGCTTACGCGCCAAGACCGAGTTATCCTATTTATTCGTCCGAGTAATTAGCGGACATGGCAATCATAAGGCTGAGTTTGACCTGGCACCCAAATCATCCGTACCCAGACACAACTCAGCTGGGCCCCGGCCAGGCCGGCCCATGCACCTCTTTTACCCGAGACTCTGCTGGCAGCTTCACCCAGCCAATAGGCGTCACGTCATCGTATTATGGTGTGGTAACCGCCGACCCGGCAGCATGGCGCGGCGAATGTGGGCTTATCAATGGCCATGTTCCCTTTCGGACTGGTGGCGCGGTTGTCTTCCATACAGGTACATGTAAGCACAAACGGCGGGCACACTCGCATGGCTTGGGTAAGTGCTGGGCGGGATATACGAGCGTTTTAAAGGAGACTGGTTCGCAGTCTCCGTTGCATGTTGGAATATCATGGTGCAGCAACCGAGACGTGAGAATAAGCATGGATGAGATGTGTGAGCTGGCAGCGGAGTCCCTCGAATGGGTGTCCAGCTGGTCATCCTCGTTGCCCATCAAGCACCAAGTGGGATATATGTCGTCGACGGTCCTGCAAAAATGTCTTAATCGTCTCCCGGAAAACCTGCGGACGTGCATTGAATTCCTTCCAGAAACCATACAGACTCGGCCGTCGCTCACCATGCCCTTAAAATCATTCCCCAAGTTCCCCGAGCTCCCGGCCGAACTCCGCCTCAAGATCTGGGACGAAGCGACTGCTGGACCCTCGATGCACATTTTCGACGTCTGCTTCCCCTCGTGGCGAGGCAGCGACCGCACAAAGCGCGCTTTCCAGTCCGCCGACGGGACGATGTCGTGGAAGAACCACGACAAATGGACAAAGTACAGCGAATGCGTCTTCCTTGACACCCTGGAAACCGGACCGACGGAGCTGGCGCGGCAGACCAAGGTTGCCAGGCATGCGTACGATGCGTCTGTTTATCGACTCCGTCGGACCCTGCGGCTGGTATGCTCCGAGTCCGCGGCGGCGGTGGGGAAGAGAATGAGAGGGAAGAGTATGAACACGGTCTACCTGCCTGGACGGAACGAGAGGATTCAATACGACAACGACGAGGACGTGCTCTTCTTACGGTTCAGGGACGGCGGAGCGATTACGGATCTGAGTCACGGGGTGCTCTTCGGCGAGTTCGACGCGTCGGGGATGAACGACCTCACCGAGGTACTCGAGGGTCCTTGGAGCGCTGAGATAGCCGAGACGCTCCGTGACGCGCGTCGCATCGCTCTAGATGTCGCGGAAACGTGGACGCCGCCGGCCACCGGCGCGACTCTTTTAGAAGAGGCGGCCTATCTTGCTTGTTGTCTGCAACAAGACCTTCGGGTGTTGTACTTGGTCGACCACTGCCACGGCCGCTGCACGCGCTGTGAGCGGCACGACTCCAAACCCGGCCGGCTCCAGAAACACGGTGCACTGTATCAACAGCTTCACAGCCGGGGTACAAACGAGGCCGCGATGAGGAGGCCGGATGTAATATATGGCGTTGGAAAGACGTATCGAGAGGTTTTCGACTTCGAGGGGCTCGGCTGGTCGGACGGGCATCCGAATTACCTGTTTGCGAGAGCGATGGATGAGTTGATCCGCAGCCAGCAGAGGGATGCGAATAAGCAGAATTTCGAGGGTGTCAGGGTGCTGTTGGTTGAGGACGAGGAGGTGGAAGGGGTGGACACGACCACATTGATGGACTGTAATCCGGACGGCGCTTCGGAGCAGTTTGCCAGTCCAATCATGAATACGAGCTGGCGATGGTCGGCCTGATTCAAGCGTAAGTAAGCAAAGCTCAGATGGCTAGTGCTTGGAACAAGGGAGAAGCCTATGCAGCGCCATCTCGGGCAAAGGCCTAGAGGAGTGCGCTGACGTGGGTCAACGAGGTATTCCTGATGCCCAGATGTTGCTCTGGACGCCACGAACTGGTTGGGACACGTTGAATTACTATTGTCTCTCCAAATGAGACTTGACAACAATGTGACCACCATTAACATTGGCAAAACGTGCTGAAGCCCACCAGTTTTTTTTCGACTGGAAATACCGTTGGACGCCATACTATGCATATACCACACAAGCTCGAAACCATACGTGATTACCCCGCTAGAAACTGTTGAGATGTCAGCAAGCGTCCACGGATCGCTGACTGGGGACAAGGACTTACCGTATCTCATAGGAACCCGCCCTCGTCATGTACCGCACCCACTTGACGCTCGAGTAGTTGCTCTTCTCGAACACCTTCAGGTACCTAACCAACAGCCCCGAGCTCGTAAACATCAACAAACTGAAGTTGAGGCTCAGCGGAGGCCGCGACCACGCGCGCTGGTTCGTCATGCTTGTCAGAATGGCCTCGGCGCTAAGCACGAACTCGCTCTGTCCAGTAAACCGCCCAATCTTCCACACAATGTTGTTCTCGCTGGGCTCGTACTTGGCCTTGCCCTGCGTGCACCGCTCCGTGATCTTCGCAGTGTTGAGTGGCGTGGGGATGCGGACGACGACGTTGGTGGCGAAGAGCTTGGAGCCGAAGTTGGCCTTGATGCCGATGCTGTACTCGACCTTTGTGCGGCCGACCTCGTTGACGATGGCGTGGACCTTGAAGGGCAGGTTGACGTTCTCGGTGGCGCGGTAGCGCATGAGCTCGAACTCGCCGTCGGGCGGGACGAAGGAGATGATGCGGTCGCTGTCGAACTTGCCGAGCTTGACGCACTGGTGGAACTGGCAGTCCTCGAGGGTGACGCTGCCGGCCGCCGCCTTGGTCGCCTTGGTGCCCATCCTGTTCCCGCTCGGTAGGCTCAGGAGCCCGTCATTGTCGAGGAGGAGACGGTCGTTGAGGCCGAACTTGCACTCTGGCGTACCAGACAGGTAGGCGCGCATGACGATTTGGCCGGTGACGTCGGCGCGGAGGACGGCTCCCGTGGCGGACATGAGGAGGTTGACGTCTTCGATCACGTCAACGAAGGCCTCGTTCTTTCTGTACTTAACATCCGCCTTGCGCCACGAGAGCGCGCCCGTTGCCTGCATTGTGATCTTGGCCGAGTCCTCGGCGGCCCGTTCTGACTTGACGCCTTCGGTCGTGATATACATCTTGAGGGTGTCGGTTTCGGTGTTTTGAGGGTAGCCAAAGTCAATGATCTCTGCGAAGAGAGGTCAGTGCCAGTCTCGACAGGGAAGAACGGGGATGATGGACGCACCGTCGAGCAGCTCATAGACAAGCACGAAGTTGTTCTTGACAGCCTCCTCGTCAAACTTGCCGAAGTAGCCTCTCCCCAGCGCGATCAGGCGATACAGAAACTCGAAGACGAGCGCGGCATTGGCATTGCTCTTGGTGATAGCCACCAGGTAGATGTTCTCGTGCTTGACATGGCTGAAGGTGGTGCTGCCGAGGGTCAAGATGGGAGACCGGACTTGGGCGTTCGAGATCACTTGAATCCGGAAGACGTCGGCGAGCCTGGGCCTGCAGTCGTTGCGAAAGGCGCGGAAGATGAGGTTCTCGCCCTTTTGGTTGAAGATGAGGATTCCGGACAGCATGTTGACGACGGGCGGATGGGCGAATGGGCGAGTGCGCGAGGGGAGCGACCACGAGATTGAAGGGGTGGTCGGCGACTCGGAAAGGGGGGGCGCGGATGCGGTGGTGGTGCTGGCTGCTTGGAGATGATCGCGGGCGGGACGGCGGGGACGGACTGCGACGGAGTCTCGGTCAGCCGTCAGGGGAGCTTCGACTTGTCGAGGTGACAGTTTCGGGAACCGTGGGAAATTCTGCCGCGCGACGAGAGGGTCCGGGCGGTGAAGCTGCAGCTTGGCCGGGGCTCCGTACGGCGTGTGGGCCTCCAGATTACGTGATCCACTTTTAAGACTCGGTGCGAAACAGTCGGCGGAGTGTTTTAGCGGGTTCCGGGGTGAAGTCAGCGAAAAAAAAAATTATGTCAGCAAATCGACTCAAGCCGTGGGAGGCCGGCACTGGTACCTCCGGCCTCTGTCTCTCTCATTTCATCGCATCGCCCGCTCCCTTCGAGTTGTTCATCTTTCCACGCCAACACACCAAGAACAAATACTGTAGCCAACGACTTGACACGAGCCACAGTAGCGGCATTTTACTTGTGCCTTTTCTTTTTCTTCCCATAAAAATTAATAAGTACTGCAAGAAGCTCAAGGGGTGCAATGTTCTTGCCGGCAAGACATTCCCGCCAGTGGCTGTAAGCGTTCCGTCTCCGCAGACTCCAGCGCCGGGCCTTCTCGATAAATAGTCAGACGTTGCCCAGCCTGCCAATTCGACATGTTGCTATTCTCATGTCCTTACGACATCATACCTCAAGAGAGACGGAGCTGATTCATTCTCTTCAAGTGAAGCATGACCATCACCGCGAATTCGAGAGACGGAGTCGTCGTTGACAAGATCTGAGGAAACGTCAATATGAGTCGAATCCACAGATCTGGAAACACTAGAGTGCTGGTTAATCTTTAGTAGACAGGCAATCAGTATTGATTGCTTGTATCTCACTATTCTCATTAACATTCATTAACACCCGACAGGACCGAGTGACTCGGCACCACCTTGGATCTGCTACCAACCACCAACAACCAACCATGAGGAACCCCAAATTTCCCCAACTCGCTTGCTGTCCGTCCCTTGCGTGCGGCTACTCCCCGTGTCTCTCCTTACGTGCTGGTACCTGGAGCCATGCCACATTCGCATCGGCCTTTGATCCGCCCGCAGGCCATCCCATGTGCCACCTGGGAACGTCCTCCGTGCGCCGTTTCGCGACATGTCCAAGTAAGCTTCCGTCTCGAGATTAAACGTCCCAGGCAGGCCACTCTGGACGCCTGTCCGTCTCGGACGACGAAGCCGTTATTCCATTCGAGAGCTCACGCAAATGCAACTCGACCGGGACGTCCTCGAGACCTTTCCGGCCCCTCATGGCACCCTCCGCGATGTTCCCCACATCCAGCGCGCCCCCATGACCAACGCGCTCTTCCGTTCATGGCTAATATGGAGCGTCGCTTCCGAGATGACTTAGACTCCGTTACATCCAAATCGGCCTCTAGCCACCCCTTGGTTGGCGGACTTTTCTCCTTGACGCCCAAACAACTATCGACAGCGGCCGTCACTGGTCGCACCGCCGACGACGTTCGCCTCCAACGCCCAGACTTCCTCCCTGATTCAACATGCCATCAGCATACCTGTTCCATGGTTCATACCCCGTGCTGCTTGAAGCTTCGGGTGCCTGTTCCATCACTTTATTGCCCCCCTCATGGACAGCAATAGCTCGCTCGGCTTCGCCCGGTCCCTTTGCGCTTGTCTCGAAGGAGTAATCAAGCTTAGAATGCCGAAGTTTCGCTCCGAAGATCGTCGAGTGAAGCCCCTCGCCCGTCATGAGCCCAGAACTCGTCCATCCCGCCGATCCGAAAGGCCAAGCGGTGGGCTTGAGAGAACCCGATGTTTGTCACCGACGGGAAAGATGATAAAAGGGTCAGCCCCCAAGCGGTTCCTCGATCTTCTCGATCAGCAACCCACGGACAACATCTGCCTTGGAGCTTGAGTACTTAACGAGGTTCAGAACCGAAGCAATAATGGCCGCCCGCACGCTCCTTGCCGCTGCCCTTCTGGGCACCGCGGCCTTTGCCGCTCCCATCGAGGAGAGGCAATCTTGCGCAACCCTCTGGTAAGTGTGTCGTGAGGCTCGCCGCGAACGTCTTCTAACAAGGATCAGGTCCCAGTGCGGTGGTCAAACCTGGTCCGGCCCTACCTGCTGCGTTGCTGGCAGCACCTGTGTCGTCGGCAATCCCTTCTACAGCCAGTGCCTACCCGGCAGCGCTGCTCCCTCGTCCAGCTCGACCGTCGCCTCTTCGACCGTCCGCACGAGCTCCACCGCCGCCGTCGTCAGCCCGTCCCGCACTTCGACGACCGCCGGCGCCGTCACCACGACCACAGCTGGTTCTACCACTACTGCTCCTCCCGTCAGCGGTGGCGCTACCTACACCGGCAACCCCTTCGCCGGCGTTGATCTCTGGGCCAACTCATACTACGCCTCCGAGATCAGCACCCTGGCCATACCGTCCCTGAGCCCTGCTCTGGCCACTGCCGCCGCCAAGGTCGCCAAGGTGCCGACCTTTATGTGGATGTAAGTCGTCCATCTCGGATGCTCGCCCGCCTTGTTTCCCTTCCTTACAATCCTCTTAGGGACACTCGCGCCAAGGTCCCCTTGGTTGACAGCACTCTGGCCGACATCCGCCGCGCCAACCAGGCCGGTGGCAACTACGCCGGCGAATTCGTCGTCTACAATCTCCCCGACCGCGACTGTGCCGCTGCGGCCTCCAACGGCGAGTTCGCCATCGCCGACGGTGGTGTTGCCAAGTACAAGGAGTACATTGACGCCATCCGCGCCATGATCATCAAGTACTCTGACATTCGCATTCTCCTCGTCATTGGTGAGTTCCCCACCCACCGTCGCGTAGAGCAGGTGTGCTAATCAATGGCTTCAGAACCCGATTCTTTGGCCAACCTTGTTACCAAGTAAGCAAAAACTGCAACTTCTGAGTCTCATGCAGGCATGCTGACAAGAGCATAGCCTCAACGTCCCCAAATGCGTTGGTGCCCAGGCGGTCTACCTCGAGAGCACCAACTACGCCGTCACCCAGCTCAACCTGCCCAACGTCGCCATGTACCTTGACGGTGGCCACGCTGGCTGGCTCGGCTGGCAAGCCAACCTGGCGCCTGCTGCTCAGATGTACGCCAAGGTCTTCAAGGACGCCGGCAGTCCCAAGGCCCTGCGTGGTCTCGCTACCGACGTTTCCAACGTGAGTGAAGCCACAGATCGCAAGCCTCGTTCCAGCACTCTGACAACAAGCAGTACAACGCTTGGAGCGTTAGCTCTCCTCCTCCCTACACCCAGGGTAATGTCCCCCGCTTACCTCGCCCGTTTCTATACCTGACTGTTTCCCAGGCAACGCCAACTACGACGAGAAGCACTACGTCGAGGCCATCGGCCCTCTTCTCGCGGCTCAGGGCTGGAACGCACAGTTCATCATCGACCAGGGCCGCTCCGGCAAGCAGCCCACCGGCCAGGAGGCGTGGGGTGACTGGTGCAACGCCATCGGCACCGGCTTCGGTCCCCGCCCGTCCACCAACACTGGCTCGTCTCTCGTCGACGCCTTCGTCTGGGTCAAGCCCGGTGGCGAGAGCGACGGCACCTCCGACACCACGGCCGCCCGCTACGACCACAACTGCGGCAAGAGCGACGCCCTCAAGCCCGCGCCCGAGGCCGGCACTTGGTTCCAGGCCTACTTTGAGCAGCTGCTCAGGAACGCCAACCCGGCTTTCTAAGCGCGGAGCGCGTTGGCTTCATTCGGCCTCCGCGGACATGGTCAAAGGCTTGGGACTGGCAATCTCGCATTACCTTCTTGTATATAGTTGACATATTCTTGGAGATGAAGTGTATATACAGCATTGAGGCTACGTCGCGTTTCCCTCACCGCTATCCGGTCGGGAAGTTTCCGCCTTTCCTACCGTATCTTGTCTTGCGTCTCGACAACGTCGGCAGATATCATCGTGCTCCGATATGATTCCCGCAGTGTCGAGCTTTTAGCCGAGCCACGGTTCCAAAAGCTGAAATCCGCAGACACAACGAAGCCAAAGTCCAGATGTCCCCACCTTGTTTGTACCAAGGGTTATTCGGTTGACAAGGTTAGAAAACTCTGGTTTTGAAATGTTTGCTCGACGTTTCCAATTCCCTCCTCTGCGTTGCACGCCACCCTTTCCCCTTTTTCGTCTGCCCCTTTCCTTGACTAATGACCCAAGACGTCGAGAGATGAAAGTAAGCCTGGTGTATCCCCTGTCTCGCGCTTTTTGGTGAGTTTCTCGACTGCATGCTTTGGCCCTTGGGCGAAACTTCATTCAGCGGCGCCACGCAGCCCCTTTGTCTGAATCGTGAGCGGTCGAAAGATCTAGCCTCGACCGCAAGACAAAGGTAAGCAAGTCATCAGTCGCGAGACTTCACAGTGCCACCGGTCTCTCGCATGCAAAACGCGGTCTTCTTGGTTGCGGCTTGCTGACACTTTGCACGGTACAGAGAGCAAGGCCTAGTCGGCTAACAAGCACACATTGAGAAGCCTGGTATCGCAAAGAGCGGCCACGATAACAGCACGGAACGCTTGCATGGTGATATCGCCTACCAAGCCAGGCTGGCTGAGTTCACCAGGAAAGAAAAGTTCAGAGAAGACAAGGCGCGGACCCCTCCATCCCATACTCTACCCTGCCCAGTCCTCTCCAGGCAGAATCTTTATGGGTAGATTGAACGGGAGCCGTAGCAGAAAAGTCAACACCCGACCCCAAGTCTTCCACCGCCAACCATGAAGCATCCGTCTCCTTTTGTTCGTGGAAGTCAGAAGAACAGCGAGGATGGCGAGATAAATATTAAAGAAGCGCTTGCATATGGCCATTCCCATTCTTCTCCCTCCCCGTCACTCAACGCCTGGTCGCCGACGACCTACTCCAGCATCGTCTACCACTCCCACATCAAGAGCTCAACCTCTTTCCACTTACCGAGTCCCTATAATCCAAATTTCCCACCTTGGTATCCCAACTTTGGCACAACTCATCCGGCGACTTGCTGGAGCGCCCTGTATCAGACACCGCCCTATGCGCAACCTGCGGACCCTTCTTAGAAACCAGAGGGATGTCGCTGGTTCCGAGCGGGAGCCGTGCCGTTCCCCAACCGTTCGTCTCGCGGCAGACGACCTCCTCGTACGGCTTTACACCTCTCCCGCCTTCTCTCCCTCCTATTCAAACCTAACTAACGCGTCGAGTAGCTCCACCACTGCTACGAGTCCCCGACGAACACTTCCTGCGAAGCCGAACTTCTCTTCGACGACGACTTCATCTGAGGAGGAGAGAGACCTGCGAGAATTTGTTCAGCAAATGGTCCTTCGAAAGTGCCCAGGCTGCGACGAAGACGCAGAGCCCTTCAAGGTCGACGACGTCTTTTGTCACACCGAGCAGATTTTGATTTCCGAGAAAGGTACGTCGAACTGTCTCGGCACTCTCGTGTATCCAGCCCACCTCATCCATGGAGCCGTGGGAACGCCATCTCAGACCATCAACTCTTTTCGATGCTGACCCTTCACTCTCCCCGCCCGTTAGACTACCATATCTTTAGATGTAATAATACGAGTTGTCGCATCTACTTCTGTCCGGGTTGCTCGCAAACAAGCAGGACCACCATGGTACCCGTCCCGCCATCCGCCATTACCACCAGCACCGGCACAAGCACCGGCACAAGCGCAAGCACGTCCAAGTGGTGCTGCCCCTCCGCACGGCTCTTCCACATCTTCCTCCTTCTCTGCGGCCCGACGGCCCATCCCAAAGACGCCCAGGCCTCCATACTCCAAGATCATCAGGTAAAAGTCAAAGTCAACAGCTATGGAGCCCCGGAAGCCGCACCAGATAGAGAGATCGCGCTGAGAAATCCGTACCGCTCGGCGGGGGCAGCTACAGGCACCGGCTACGATGTCTCCGGATGCCACACCGGTTTCGGCGGGTATTTCCACGGGGACCTTGGTGAGAAGAGTGTGCGGTTGCTCCCCGAGCTCTTCGCGGCGCTCCGGGAAGCTTGGCCGTCGGCCGCCAACGCGAGCGAGTTCGACCGGAACCCCTCGCAGCTGTTGTTAGCCATGGCCCGCCGCAGCCCGCTGATGATCAAGGTGGCCGAGCTCTTCCGTGATGACTGCATGGAGGAAGTCATGCGACGCGCAGCTCTATACCACGCCATGTTCGACTTCATCCAGGTCGTCGCCGCGCACCCCTTCTCGGCCCCTCTGGTCTGCGATCTCCGAAACGAGTATCCCATCGCCAAGACTCTTCTGCCAGTGTGTTTCGGTACAGCTCACCTCTTGGGGCCCCCCACTCCCGTCATGAAGCAGACCTACTCATCGATCTTGAAGGGCAAGGGCAAGGCGCAGGAGTGGTACGAGCCGCCGCTGGACACCCTGCAATCGCTGGCCAATTTACTCTCGTCGTTGACCGTCCAGTCTCGGGCAGTGATGCGTTACCTGGACGCCAAAACCCAGGACACCGCCGAGACGCTGGCTATGTGCCGGCGTATCTGCGAGGTCGCGGATGAGCTTCAGTACCGGACCGTTTACGCCGCCGATGACACAAACGTACCCGGTGCGTCCCTGCCCTCGTCCTCCTCTGGCGCCTCCACCGCGACCGGGCCCGACAACGTTCGCGAGAAGGCGCTGGAGAACATGAGGACTTGGCTCAACGAGCATAAAGTCGCCGAGATCATTACGGAGAACTGGCTCGACGCGTACAGCTTCTGCGACGACCTCGGAGGCACCGCGGCGAGCGCCCTCAGACCCGGCCGTTTGAAGAGGATCATCTACGAGCTATCTATGCTGCAGACCTCGCTGCCTGAGGGCATATTCGTCCGGCACGACGGCGCGCGTCTGGACGCCATGAAGGTCCTCTTCGTCGGACCGGCGGGGACGCCGTACGAAAACGGGCTCTTCGAGTTTGATATGTTTTGTCCGTTGGAGTATCCCCACGTGCCGCCGTTGACGAAGTTCAAGACGACGCAGAGCGGTCGGAAATTCAACCCGAACCTTTACACCAACGGTAAAGGTACGCAACCCACAACGTCTCCCCCCTAGCCCTCTTGCGCGAACCGCAGCTGACTTTGGCTGTAGTATGTCTCTCCCTCCTCGGCACCTGGAGCGGCGAGAATTGGTCTCCTCAGACGTCCACCCTACTACAGCTCCTCGTCTCCATCCAGGCCATGATCTTCTGCGCGAACCCCCTCTGGAACGAGCCCGAAATGGCCGGCTTCCTCGACGCCCGCGCTTCTGACCTGTATAACTGGGAGATGCGCTCCGACACGCTCGTCTTTGCCATGAGCGACTGGCTTTCCAAGCGCGAGACAAGCGCCAGCGGCGGCCTCTGGGGAGACGTCGTAGGGAAACACTTCAGGCTGAGTTGGCGCCGGATCCTGGAGACCGCCATCCGGTGGGAGGAGGAAAACGATCCGGCCGTGTCCTTCTCGGCTTCTCGGTTAGGGTTCATCATGCCAGGCAAGTGTGCGGCTACGAGGTTTCCCGAGGGGATCCGGAAGTTGAAGGGACACTTTGCCGAATGGGCGAGAACCGAGGAGGAGATGGCCCTTGTGAAGGTTGGTCTCGAGGAGAAGACCCCTGCTGTCACGGAAGTGACGCAACAGGTGGACCAGGAGATGTATGATCTTTCCTACGGCTCTGATTCGGATTCTGATCCAGACTCGGCCGGCTCGTTGGACTCAGATTTGGATGCCTAGTTTGACCCCTGTTAGATAAGCAAGATTGGTTGTACGGACTATACCTCGAGAGGCTGTGGTTCATCTAGGATTGAGGACAGCCGTAGCCGGCCAATAATACCGAGATGTTTACGCTTCCTGCAGACAGACTTTGTCAAAGACGAAAATGGTGTAAAAATAACCGCCCGGACTGAACGTGGGCAACTCGTCGTAAATAGCCTGGAGGGTTTGCGTTGTCGACTGCTTGAATTTGACACGCATCCCGCCCTCACCCTTCCATCACACACTGCACGAAGCTCGACATTATCCGGCTCATACTATCCTCCACACGCCGCGGGAAAAGGATGGCGCATCTCGCAGACACGTTGAATGCACGTAAGATGCGGGGTCGTACGAACTTCTATCCCTGAATCTCGACGTGGACAGCTGGTAGCCTGGCTCCGATGATGTTGCATGCAGCGTTAGTGCTGAGCACAGCATCCGAAACAACTAATCAGACATCTGGCTCAGCTCTTGAATAAGAAGTCGACGTCTCGCCTGCTGGCAGCTGGGCCCTCCCAGATCGCTCAACGCAAGGACAGCTCATAAGGACGGCATCATCATGGCAGCAGCCTACCGAACCGATGGTATAGCCTTCATCACCGGCGTGCGAACCCTTAACCCCCCCCCCTTTGCCTCATCTCCAGAACATCCTGACACAACCCAGGCCGGCAGCGGCATCGGCCGCGCGACAGGCTACGCTTTCGCTGCCTCTCACGCCCTCGCCGTAATCTTCACAGACGTAGATCTCGATTCCGCCCTCGCCGCCGCGTCCCAGTCTCATACCTACGCTACGAACCCGTCGTACCAGGCATGCGCTCACCAGCTAGACGTCACGGACGAAGCCTCCGCCCAAGCGGTGATGCAGACGGTCGTCGAGAAATTCCGACGAATTGATTACCTTGTCAATAGCGCGGGCGTTCCCGCCCTGGGCGACGGGCTGGTGCCGGCGAACAGTATGAACGTCTTTGACGAGACGGTCAAGGTTAACACGAGGGGTCTGTTGATAGTCACGAGGCGGCGGTGAGGGTCATGGAGAATCAGGAGCGGAGGAGGCATACGACGCTGCTGGGCAAGGAGAGGGTGCTGGAGCGGGGGTGCATCGTCAACGTGCTCTCGGTTCTGGCCTTCGCGGCCGTGAAGAACAAGGTCGCGTACGCGGCTTCGAAGCATGCGTCCTTGGGCATCACCAGGGTGACGGGTCGGTCTTTGCGTTCCTTGCTTCACCTTCTCCATACTGCGTACGTCGCTGACTATGGATGATAGCGCAGGATGTGAGGGACAAGCACATTCGCGTCAACGCCGTTGCCCCGGCGTGGGTGAACACGGCCATGTTCGAGGCGGAGAGCCAGAATGCGCCGGGCATGGACCAGTTCATAGCGGGCATCGCGCCGGCAGGTCGGCCGGCGGAGGCGGACGAGGTTGCCGAGGTGGTCGTGTTCCTGTGTAGCCCGGCGTCGAGCTACGTCAACGGGACCGGACTGACGGTGGACTCTGGCCTCACCCTTACCGTTCATCAGGGGCTGTGGTGAGGTTGGTCGTCCATGGGAAGGAAGTGGCAGACATTCGAGGTTTCTTAGCATGGCCCAAATATGAATCGGCAGCATACATGCTTTCCCATGGCCAAGGCACGCATTCCGGTGATGCGTCTTGAAAGGCGACTCCGAATCTGAACAGTTGGTTTGCCTTTACGACTCAGCTCGCACCTTTTGTCGGTATTGGAACATTTGATCATGGGCATGACCCAAGAGCCGAGCACGAGACTGGATCAAGCTTCCAAGCCATGCAGGGTGAGAGGCGGACGAAGCTGACGCGCCAACTTGCCCGAGTGTGGTCTTGTCCTCCATCCGCAGATATCTTGTCTCCAATGACTGCTAGTCAAGCTTCAGATGCCGTCAAAAGTAGTGTTCAATGCCGCATTGCCTCCCGACCAACATATCTGGTGACACCCTAGCTCGCACACGGCAGTTGGTGTCACAGCGCAACGAAGAACCGGTCCATGCGTCACCTCGACGGCAGGATAGACTACTGATGGCGTCTTGGAGGGAATACAGGCTGCAGGTCAACTCGATTACCTTGACGGCAGTCGTTACCAGTTGAGCCAGCCCGGCGATCGGGATGATCAAATGGGATTCCCAAAACTCGGTTAAGCGAGAGGTCTGCATGGGCAGCTACTGACCGCCGTTTATCACGACTCGGCGGTCGACCAATACGGCTACCTCAGCGCCGATGAATACTGTCGATGATAGCACATCCCTTATAAAACAAGCTTTGAAATGGTGTTGCAGGAACGTGCAGGCGGGCCTGTTTCGAAGAAATGGCAAACTCGATATCCACCGGATACGACGTAGCGTTGTAGGCGAACACGACTGACAAGCGGCTAGGGGAATCCTTTTGGCTGTGAAGGCCCGTGTGGTCAGTGTGCTCTACGCAATGCTACCCAATAAAACACGAGGCTCATGAAGGGGCTTGTATCGAGCAATTGCCGCGGAAGTGTTTGAATTTGCGAATTAGACCCGTGTCGGCTATGATGGCCGACACCTCATAGGCTTCACCTGCGTTAGTGTTGAATAGACACGCAACGGCAAATCATATCCGTCCAAAAGTTTCTTGACACTCTACAAGTTGCAACCGAGCCATAATCCCTCCCTCCTCGAGCGTTGAACTTGGATGAGTTTGCCACCCAGCACTCTGTTCCTAGACGGCGGGAAACCACGTGGAGGAAGTGGGCACAGTCGGACTCGGACCGTGTGCAGGCGGATGGCCGTTTGTCCCGTAGTAATTGGTGTTCCCCAGTCGGATCTTGGGGCAGCTCGAAGCCCAACCTACGCATGAGTCAAAGCTTGCCGTGTGTGATGAGTACATCCCCGCTTGCGTACGGAAATAGAGGGTAAGAATCACTACGCTTCGTATATGCATGAAGTCAAATAAAAGCCAAGAAGGGGGCACGTCCGGAAACGAGCACGAAGGTTGGCGTGCCCAGCTAAACTTAACGACGGAAGGTTTCGACAGATCAGGCTGGTCCGTACAGTAGATTGCGATGTACATGGCAGCTCTGCGTCGACGACGGCAAGAGGACAAACTAGATGAGGCTGGCCTGACTGGGCTCCAAAAGCCCCCAGCAGGTGCGCGGGACACCACAAGCCAGGAGAAGGCAGTCGATACTACGTAAATTGCAGCGGTTCGATGGAGACATAGCCTAAGATGGTGACGATGCCTGAAGACCAAAATGATTGCAAAGTTGATGTCCACGGCAGGCAAATACAACCCAAACTAGCTTGTGGTTGGCCATGGTGCCGATGGGAAAGTGCCGTCTTTTGGATATCCATGCAGTCAGCGAGTACCAGGTGATGGCTAGCGGCCGGGAATGTGTATGTTTGCCACGTGCGGCACATGCAGCAGCAAGGTACACACGTCTGTAGAGCGTGAGTGAGGGGGGATGAGGGGAAGCGGCCATTGGCGCTCCTGGTCAGGCCAGAGTCGCGTCGAAAGTGGTCTGAGAAGTCAAGTCTAGTGGTGTCGATGGCGTGACAGTGAGAGCTGTTGATTCAAAGATGACTACCATCTGAGACGAGCAAGCATCTGAAATGAAGTCTGCCATTCTCGGCCAATTGACTGACTGGCGGGTCGAGAAGCCTTCATAGCATAAGGGCACGAGAGAGAATTGCCGGAGGGTGGCTAGTCTCGACAGATGCCGATCGAAGAATCCCAAGCTACGAGCAATAATCGACATGTCTGGCCGTTTTCAATCAAGTTTAACCTAGCAAAGCCTGGCTGCGGTTCGTTAGGGATACCAAACTGGCGGACAAAGTCACCGTCGGCAGCATGCTAGATTGATGCCCAAAGTCGCAGGCGTGAGCCCCCCTCGCCAGGGTCAGGCTCGTCCAGGAGCTAAAAGCATTGCACTGGGTCTCTCAGGGTCTCTAGGCCTGTCCGGGCCAAGAGGATCGACAGCGTGAAGACGCGACGCGGACGAGGTCGCCGAGGTTGAAGTAACAACCCACGGGCAAGTCGGCGGCAGCAAAAGCCACCGGGTGTTTGACAGTGACCGAGACAGGCTCGACTGCTTGTTTTAGCTGCGCCATCACGTCCGGACGACGGTGTCAGTGGGCATCAGTCCGCACGGCAGTGGTGGTAAATGCCTCCCAATCTGGTTCATCGTACAGAACATGGCTGCGTAGATTGGTCGCGAGACAGAGGGAGTACCGAACCCGCGTCCAGGACTTTACCCATAAACGCAAGACTGGAGGGAGGTCAAAACCCAATCGACGCAGGCGACACGTGGAGTTGGCGATGCGTTCCTGGACAAACTGTCTGTGGAGAGCGTGAGTTGGTCTGGGCGTTCCTGTGTTGGATCGTCGCCCTTCTTGTAGGTAGTCTCTCTCTGCTGCTCAGAACAGCTCTCGGGCCCCCTGTACTTGTTCGAGCTGGACATGGTCCGCAGCACGAATGAGACGGAGGCATGGATGGATGGAGCGGTGGATATCCGATGAGGCTGGCTGGTTAGACTGTTGAACAGTTGGACGCGTGGTGATCGGCCCAAGTGGGCGGCGGTCCCTCCGTTTGATTTCTTTCGGTCCTCACGATCCCTGCGTCTCCTTTCTCAAAGGTGATGGTTATCGCCTGAGCGACTGCCCTGTAGGAATGTGTCGAGATTGAGAGCCCTGGACGGAGTAAGAAGGGATGCCGGAGCGGATGATGAATGGACTGGTTTGATAAAGAACAGGACATGTTGAATGTGATAAGGCGGCGGTGGCGCGGCGTTTGGTTTGGCAGGGTTGAGTTGACTGCATTTCGTCAAGTTTATTCCGTTGGCGCAGGATGTTTCTTCAGCTACGGTCGGCATGTCGACGGATGCGGTCGAGGCGAAGGTGTGGACGGGGAATGGGTGAGGTTTGTGGAGGCGACGACAATGCAAGGCCCAGGATGCAGACAATGGTCATTTTTGACCGGGATAATCGAGACCAGGATACCTCGATGGGCTACGCCTGTGCCGCGCCGGTGCCGGGTCTGTCTTTGGGGGGTCCCGGCCCTGATCCTCTCGAAATGAGAGTGACCAGGGGCGGCATGTCTTTGTTGGAGCATGGGAGGGGGAAGTCTGGGAGAAAAGAAGAAGAAATGCATCTCATCCCGTCGCATAGTAGTCGCATCGGGCCAGAGGCGGGGGACCTGAACGCCAGAGCGAAAAACATCCGCGGGACCGGAATTTGGGACCCATCGGACTTGTTCAGGTCGGGGAGAAACAAGACAGGATAGGTCGGAAGAGGGGGAAGGAAAGGAGTTGTGAGGTGCAATATTTTAGGTTGATGGACTTGTGTCAAGATGAGTTAAGGAACCAAGTTGGTCTCACACTGTCGCACTTGCACTTGCCACGGGTTGTGTGTGTGTGTGTGTGAGAGAGAGAAAAAGAGGGAAAGACTGAGACCTAGAGTGGGATGTGCCTGCCGCGAGCTGCTAGTGGGAGTGGGAGACATACACACGCACACACACACACACACAGAGAGAGAGAGAGCGAGGAAGAGGAAAATGATGTTCCTGCCTACTTTTTAATTGGAAATGTCCGATCAGCGAGCTGGCGTACGAATGAGTGGATAAAGCGAGAATGAAGTCTTCATGCAGGGCCTCGAGGGCCTGCAGCGACGCCCCTCCGCGTTGAAGGCCACTTCTAAAATCCGCCGGTTCCTGGGCCCAGCCCGGCATGGTTTTTTTTTTTTTTTTTTTTTCCTTCTTCGTCCACCTGCGCGTGCTCCTTTCACTCCTCACCTTCTCACTCTCGCTTCCTTGAGCTTTCTACCCTTCCTTCTTCCTTCTCTCCTTCTTACTGGCTCTACCCTGCTCCTATTCTTGTTACCTAACCTTGCTTCTCCCTCTTCCTCCTATTCCTCCTCTCCACCATCCGACTTCTAACCCCCTTCTCAACCTCACCTCTTCTTCTCCTCTTCACCTCCATCACCTTATACCTCCCACCCATATCCTCCTCCTCCTACCCGCCCACCCTCATCCTTATTCTTCATCTTCTATTCTTTATCCTTGCAGCCAACCCGCTCGTCGCCGCTGCCGACTATCACTGGCATTTGCCATCGTTGCCGTATTGACCAATACTTTACCTTGGCTTCTACATTCGTTGCCCGTATATCCTTCGTCTATAATTCTTTGACCATCTTCTGGTCTGCCTGCAAGGAGTGATCCGTCTCACCACCGATCTCAATACCGAACCGACTCGAACCCTCGACGCTCGCTCACCAAACGGCAGCTCAATATCGACTTCGCTTACGAACTGCAAATTGCTGCTTCGACTTTTGGCTACACAGCTTGCTTCCAAGCCAACTCTAGCTCCGAATCTGGAAAGTTACTCGGATTACTCTGCGACCAGTCAGATCCACGAAAGGACAGGAAGTGGATTTGAGCTCCCGACAGTCTAGTTGCCTGATACCGCCGCCACGAGAACTTCTCGTCCTGGACAGCAATCATTGCTTCGACCCATATAATTCACCTCGCCCAGCTATCCAGCTTTGCTCCACCCGTGTCTTGGACTCCGACATCGTTTGCTCGTCCCCTGGTCATATTTGAGACCCTTCCAATCATACGTTGAAACTACGGCACTCATTGAGTCTCGTGGCATTCCAACGCGCCAATCTCCGGTTCTTCGTGCCTGCTCGGGGCACGTTTAATCTGTCACAACGGCGGTCCTTTCTCAAATCGGTCGGGACAACCTTGTCCCTCCGCATCTTCTCGGGATGCAGGAAATCCAAGGACCCGTCGGCCAGGGTGGCCCCAGTGCTCCTGGGAATCGCTTCGGCCACGCTTCGAAACCCTCCAACAGCGAAACTGGCTTCTCTCACGGAGCTTTCACTTCCAACATCTCTGGCTTCGCTGACAGGCACCCTCGCCGCGGAAACATCCCTACCATCAACACTCAGCCACTGAACCAGCACCAGCTCCAGCTCCAGCAAGCGCCTCCCTCCGCCGCCGATATGGCTACCCCTGGCACCGCCTTCGACATGCAGTTCACGCCTCTGCTTCCTTCTCAGCTGCTTCTCGGAAGCCCCTTCCAGCCTGGAACTCCCGCGGCCTTTGCTAGCCCGCAGTTCCAGAACCTCCAGAGCTTCCAGCAGGCCCAGCAGCAGAGCCAGCAACATCAGCATCATCAGAACGGTCTGCAGAGCCCCATCCAGCAGAACATGTCTCCCCAGCAGTACCAGGCCATGGTTTCCCCCTCGACCTACGGCGCCCCCCAGTTCTTCCAGCCTCAGTCCCCGACCGGCGGCAGCTTCAACAACATGCAGATTCCCATGCAGCCTAGCTCCCCCGTTTCCATGGGCCCCGGAATGGTTACTGGCACCAGCCGTACGGTCTACCTCGGCAACATCCCCCCTGACACGTCGGCTGAGGAGATCTTGGGCCACGTCCGCAGCGGGCAAATCGAGTCCGTTCGTCTTCTTCCCGACAAGAACTGCGCCTTCATCTCCTTCCTGGACGCCAGCTCTGCTACCCACTTCCACTCTGATGCCATCTTGAAAAAGCTCTGCATCAAGGGCCAGGATATCAAGGTCGGCTGGGGCAAGCCTTCCCAGGTTCCCACCTCGGTGGCATTGGCCGTCCAGCAGTCGGGTGCTTCCCGTAACGTCTACTTGGGTAACCTGCCGGAGGATATCGCCGAGGAGGAGCTCCGCGAAGATCTCGGAAAGTTTGGTGCTATCGACACGGTCAAGATTGTTCGCGAGAAGAGCATCGCCTTCATTCACTTCTTGTCTATCGCCAATGCGATCAAGGCAGTTTCGCAACTTCCTCAGGAGCCCAAGTGGCAGGCCCCTCGTCGCGTTTATTACGGCAAGGACCGATGCGCTTACGTTTCGAAGACGCAGCAGCAGAATGCTGCCCAGTACCTTGGAATCGCGCCTGGTTATGCGCACATGCTCACTGGCGCAGACCGCGATGTCATCTCCAACGCTCTGGCTCAGCAGTCTGTCGCTGCGGCTGCCGTCGCGACTACCGCCGGCGGCATCAACAACCTCGGGAACCGCACCATCTACCTGGGTAACATTCACCCGGAGACGACTATCGAGGAGATTTGCAACGTTGTGCGCGGCGGCCTTCTTCATCACATCCGTTACATCCCTGACAAGCATATCTGCTTCGTTACCTTCATCGACCCCACGGCCGCCGCATCCTTCTACGCTCTCAGCAACCTCCAGGGCTTGATGATCCACAACCGCAGGCTGAAGATCGGCTGGGGCAAGCACTCCGGTGCTTTGCCGCCCGCTATCGCCCTTGCTGTCAGCGGAGGAGCATCTCGTAACGTCTACATTGGCAACTTGGACGAGACCTGGACTGAGGAGCGGCTGAGACAGGACTTCTCCGAGTACGGCGAAATCGAGCTGGTCAACACTCTGAGGGAGAAGAGCTGTGCGTTCGTCAACTTCACCAACATTGCTAATGCCATCAAGGCTATCGAGGCTGTGCGAAGCAAGGACGAGTACAGGAAATTTAAGGTCAACTTCGGCAAGGATCGCTGTGGAAACGCTCCCCGTCAGCTTCAGCAGCAGGCGCAGTCCCCTCGCACCGACGGCGTTTCGTCGCCGCCGCCCACCGGTTCCCAGAACTCGGGCTCGCCCACCAACGGCAACACGCCTCAGCAGTCTGCGACGATGTTCAACTCTAACAACCACCCCTTGACGATGTACCTGAACCACGTCTCTCAGCAGGCTCAGCACCAGCAGCATCAGCAGCACCAGCAACTTGCCGTTCAGCAGCAGGCTTTGTTTGGTACCGCGCAGTCATCCCCTAGTGAGCTGTCCATCGACATGCAGTCGCAGGGCCCCATCTCCGGCCACCAACAATCGGCCAGCATCTCGAACGGCTACCCTCAAAGCGCCTCCGGCTCAGGTCCCACTATCATTGGCGGTCTCCTTGCTCCTGGTAACGGCCGTGGCCAGCACAACCGCGCGGTCAGCTTGCCTGCCCTGAACCCTGGCTTTGACAATGGCGGCGCTCCGTCAGGCCACGAGGGAGAGCGTCGTGGCCACCAGTACCAGGCAAGCTTCGGCGGCATGGGTGCTGGTTACGGCCTGGCCATTCAGGGCGGTCTGAACCAGTGGGTCGAAGAGGAGGTTGCCAACTAAGGCAGTGGACAGTTTGCTCCCCCGGCATATGATGCAAAAGGAACATAGGGGAAAGATTGGTTAATCGTTGTAATTGCATCTCATGTCTTCTCACTTCTTCCTTTCATGATTCTTGCTTCTATTTTCATCTTTTTTGTTCATCTCATCTATAATTTTATCGCCAGTTTGGCAAAGTGGTCTTGGGCTGTTTTCCCGATCCCAGAGCACGGGGAGGAGACTACCACACAAAATTTTGGCACACCCCTTTCATGCATATGATTGTGGTCGGACATAGCAGCAGATACCAGAGTATGGTTGGCCTGAAACACGGCATTCACGATCTGTCGCCAATGTGGAATGGAAATGAGGGGGGGAGGCACAGGCAGAGGCCCGGAGAGCCGGAGAAAGGATATATTGCAGAGGGAGACGATGCTTGCTTCACGGAGCAGCATTATCCGCATGTATGTCTATTAGAGCGCAGTTCAGGAAAGGCGTCGGTTTCCCTGGACCAAATGCAAGCAAATCTTGATTTGCAACTACATGCCGCTATGGCAGAATGATGTCCCAACGTGTATGCTCATCTATGATCGATTATCGCCATTCCTTTGGTCTCTGAACAAAGACGCATTGCTGCCTCAACCAATCATAGGTCCTGCACGGGTTTCAGTTGTCCACCACAAGTGTGAGCTGACGGGAAGAGCACCGCGATGTTTGTGAAACGTTTGCTTCGTCGAGGAAAGTATTCAAGCCTACAAGGTTATTCTGGGTGGTGATACATGTGTGAAGGCGGACTGGAGTCGAGACAGTGGTTACTTTTGGGCGTCGTCATCGTCGTCGTCGTCTGGATGTTGCTCAGCTTGGTGAAGCAAATGGAGGGGGTTAGGGCCGGGCAGAGGTATCTGGGATCTCTCTCTCCGAATCCTCTTCATGGCCTTCAATTTTTAGCCCATGCCCACGAAATGGACCCTTTCTGCTAGCTTCAAGCGTGCGCACGCTGGAAATATCTAAACATCCTGAGCACATCGCGGCGACAGTACAAGAGAATGTAGATCAAAGACTCGTTCCCCCTAACGATGCTGATACTTCTACTGTCAGTGGTGCCTCCGACCTTCGGCGTTTCCTGCCCAACACGTAAGTCTCATTCCGTGATGGAGGCGACAACGCTTCATGATTCGCTTACTTGCCTCCCGCTGCCACAATGAGCAGACCCTGAATGTGGGCATGAACCAGGTGTGGGTTCACTGAATGCCTGGTCGTGGCAGGGTCTCAAAGCTCAAGGGCTCAAGCGACCGGTGACGGTACATAAGCCCACGAGCAGTTTTTATTCCGCCATTGGTTTCCTCGTTTTCCTTCTCACAGCTGTAGGGGTGGGTGGTGTCGCTCGCATCTCCGCTTTCCCCTCAGACTCCATGGAAGATGTGCGTTTATCTCTACGTGAGCTTATCTCAGGTCTCTTCACAGGTGATCTGTGTTCCTGTACAGATTCCCATGGGGCCCCGAAGACCATCTTGATATTTAAGAGCCTGGTCTCTTTCATCCCTGTTTGTTAGGGGTTTTCCGTCGCGGGTGTCACGCCTTGGATGTTTTAATGTAAATCAGAACGCGGGCTCGGAGGTTTCACTCACCTTATCAAGGGCCTGCCTTCGATATGAAGGGATAACCAGGACAACTATGACAATCAGGAAACGGCTCTCCAACAATGAAGCTGGTTCTTTGCTTGATGTAGAGAAGCAACGGCCATGACAGTGGAGGGCAAAGTCAAAAACACGCCATCACTCTTGATTCGAGAGCAGAGCTCAGGCACTTTGGTCCGTGTATAGTCCAATTCCCCGTCTGTAGACTCGAATGAAAGCAAACAGGTGTCTCACAGCAGGCCCAGGCATTTGGTCTGTAATGGCATTTCAACCTAAGTGGGCCGAGACTCCTTGAGCGTCTCGAGAAAGTAGTGCCACAATATGACACACCTACTCTCAAATCTCTCCTATTAAGCTCTCTGAAAAGATCTTTGTCAAGCGCACGGAGCAGGCGAGACCGGTGTAGCCGTCAGATTGTTCTTCCGGTCGACTTGGTGACCTTACGGCATCCTATTCCGGCTAAAGATGCGAGATGTAGCCAGAGGCGACGCGAATCCAACAGTGACTTTTCTCGCTCCCAGTCTCTGCCTCTCGTCCCCTCAGCAGGCAACCTATTCGCCCAGCCACTGCCATTCCAAAAACTAGTGAGCCCTCTCTTACGATGTCTGACTTCAGGAGCCGATGTTTAAAGATCCTCTGTATAACCCTCGTTTGGGGGATGCCTGGGCATTTCTCTTCCGCCATGACATCCCCCCTCCGCTATTGGGACCAAAAGACCTTCGGATTTGACTGTTTTTTGCTGTTCATTGACGTATTCCTAAAGCCTGTACACTTGGATGGATGATGGGAGCGCGCAGAAGCATCTGGTAAGGCATACCTGGTCCCGGTAGGCACATGTGTAATACCTAGAGCCCATAACAAAAAGGAGGACGAGGGGGTAAGGCGCGGCCGGATTCCTGTTCAGTGATGATTATACAGCTCAAGTATTGGGCTTGGCAGTCCCCTTCTTAAGAGGACGTGGTGTCGAGTATTGCGGACTTCCGTGAGGAGTACCTGATTGACCTCGTTTTGTGGAATAGTTGCGCTGGGGGTCAGCATTGGCGTTCACCGGCTATTTTCCATGTTCCCCTCTCCTTGGGCCGGTGTCTAGAAGCATCGGTATTCATAATCTTAACCAGTGGCTGCGTGTCAGTATAGTCATACAGACGATTGGGTCGTAAAGGAGGCGGGTGGCATGAACCAATTACAGAATCATCGGTGTACCACGGAATTTTATATCACCAAGGCTGGCTACATAACACAGGCTGGCATAAGTCGCCATCTAACGAAAGCTATTCAAGGTCTGCAATACATCGACGAGAGGCTCCCTCAGCGGGTGGTCAACGCCCACATACTTCTCCATCCGCGCAGCTATGCCGAGGATGGCGCTGGTGGAGTGGACGTAACGCCTCTTCATCCCCTCGGGCGCTCCAACAAGTAATGCGGTCGTGAGTTGAAGAGCCGCAATCTGCGCCTCCTGAATGAGAAGCGGCTGCTCGACCTCCGGGGCATCCCAAGCGGCCACGGCGGTGACGAAAGCCATCCAATCCTCCCTCGAGCCGGTTTCCTCGCTCTCGACAATGGGTAACAATAAGCGGACAATCTCTATCGCGCGCGCGGCTTCGTTGGCGTCGCTTACCGTCGATATATGCTGCAGTATAGCCAGGAGATCTTTTGTCAGAGCCTCCCAGCCATTGTGCGTGGTGAACTCTTCCAACCCTGCCTTCTCAACGAGAATGCCTTCAAAACCTACCAGGACCGGGGAGCGGAAGTCGAGTCTCGCTAGGGTACTCGCTTTATAGAGGTCAATGAGCATGTCTGTCAGACCCGCTGCTTCCTTTCTTAGGAGGTCATTGTCGTCCTCACGAAGCCAGAGTGCCAAGGCTCTAACAGCTGCGAGAATGAGAGGATCTTCGTGAATGTTGTCCTTCTTTGATTCCCAAGAGATTGTTAGTCTCTTGCCTTTGGAGGTGTCTGTCTCCTTCGTACGCGCATCTGGGTGCAGCCCGAAAGCTCCTGCCACGGATGCGTCCCACCTGTCACGTAGGAACTCGATGGCGATAGACATGGCTTCTGAAATAGTCCGGCGGATCTTGAGTAGAAAATCCGGTGGCATGATCATGCTGGCCGGCGAAAACTGCTCATCATCAAGGCTTTTCACGAGGTACCCGATAAAATGAGTTGTGACATCGAACGCCGATCCTAAACGCTGCGCGATTGCTGGATATGAAGGTTCGTTGAGAAGCTCGAGAAGTCGTGGCAGGCTAGCTCTCGTGTCTGTGAGGAGGAGGGTGATGAACAGGTAAGAAAACGGCTTGTCTTCTTTCACATCGCTGGTGAAGAGAAGCTTCGATGCTTCGGCAGGGTATACCTCAAGCAAAGATGCAGCGGCAATTGTGTAGGCATTTCTGGCCTCCGGCGTAGGCCTGCTGGTGAGAAGCTTCTCGACGAAGTTGACAACTGGCTTGATCCACTTCGGACTTTGGGGGAGAGCCTATTCGAGTGTAAGTCAGCTGCCTGCATCGTCTCGGGAGGGTGACTACCTTGGGATCCGAATTTCGGAGAAATTTGCCGAGGAACTCAAGCAGAGTGACACCATCGGTGCCTGTAAATGTCGACACAAGGGCTTGGATAGTCCCGTCTATCTTTGCCTTCAACTTGGTCCTATCCTCTGCCAGGTCCATGCAATTGATCCATGAAAACGCGAAGATATCGAGGGCCGACGGATTGTTCGGCGCGAGTTCAACAAGCGGACTGACGTCCTCGATCTCGAAAAAAGCCTTGGCGCCTTCTGGGAAGGCAACGAGGGCGATGATCGTTTGTATGATCAGCGTCGACGTCTCTTCAGAGCTACCGGTGAGATTAGCAACTAGGATCATACAAGTGGTCCACGGTAACGTACCTCTGTAGCAGGCTGGAGACCAGAAGAGGCAGCCTTCCAATGAGTCTCTTGTCCCTCTTCGACTGGTCTGGCAGAAGTGAAGTGAAGGTATGGATCACTGAAACCGCGAGATCCACCATATTTTTTGCGTCCTGTTGGGTTGGCGGAGCGGAAGACCCTGTCCTCACCAGCCGGTCAAGGAACTTGGGGGAGATGGATTCCCAGAGCCCCGAGACAGTATCGGCATCGTTCCGCAGCTCCTTTGAGTTGTCGAGTAAGGTTTTCAACAGCGCTAGGCCAACAAATCTCGAGGTGTCATCTTTGGCTTTCAGCATACTCTGGATCTGATCGAGTGATGCGGTTCGCTGGGGGTCGGGGACTTGGGGTGGTATTTGAGGGTCGGCTGACCCTGATGATGTTTCTTCCGCCATGTTTTGATATATGTTGATGCTTTCCAGCTCGTTCTAAGCTGCGTAAGCTCAACAGGTGTGTGAATGGTGGGTGAGACAGTGTATAAGTCGAGTTCCGGGTCCCAAATCGACACTCAAATGTCCCAGCTTTTGAAGGCACGCCGCTATGCTGGCCCGAGAATGTCGTCAATCGCCCTAGTATCGAACCATTCAGATGTATTATAGCCTGTCAAGGTCAAAACATGTTGCAAGAAGCCAAGATTGGATGAAAGACGCTGTCGTGAAAAATTGCCCCGCGTGGAAGACACTGGAGACCCAGATCGTGGCAGGAGCCCCCACCGTTACTCGTAGATGCGGTCCATCAACACACCCCTGTGGCCGCTCCTCTAGGCCACCTGCCCCGGCGTCGCATCAGCCCCGTGCCGGGTTGTGTGGTGGTCCGAGCTTCCTCACCGAGTCAGCCACGCGCGGCTTGTCACCGAACAGATATCCGGCCTTGGACGCGAGGCACTACCGTTTCCGTCCATTCTGGAAAACGACAACAGGATGGCCATCATCTGAGGACACCGGGAGTCAATGTCGTCAGATTCGCAACATGGCCGGTCTTGTACACAATGATTCGTCCGCATCATCCTCATCGCGACCGCTGAACAACGGCAACACCAGCATCAACAGCGACCCCGTCGACCGAGACGAGCTAGACTTCTGGAGCGAAGACGAAGACGTCGCCGACGTTCTGATTGAAGATCCAATCCGCGAGGACCTCGAAGAGCCCCTCTCCTTCAAGCGCAAACAGAAGCAGACCGTTCTTTCGACCTCGGGACGCTTCCTATCTGCCTTTACCGGCTCGCGATCGGGCACAGCCTCCCCCCACTCTTCGCCGCGAGTTCGAACGCCGACCCAAGACCCCAATCGATCACCCCGAAGAGCAGGCGTAAACGGCGCTGGAAGCCAGAGCACCAAAGATGGCGCGCCACTGGACTGGTACGTCGAGGGACCAGGCAGGAGAGTGGGATACGAGGATTTGACGGCCATTGATTGGATCTTTGAATATACAAAAGAGCGGCAACGTTTGCGCGTCCTTCACTCAAGCGCGCACGGCCTGCTTGGGCTGTTCAAGCAACTGGTGGATGCCAGTGAAGTCTGGATTATTCTGATTCTGACCGGCATGGCTGTTGGAGCCGTCGCCGCCGGCATCGACATCACGACCGACTGGCTTGGCGACTTGAAGACGGGCTACTGCGCGAACGGTCCGGAGGGCGGCGCGTTCTATCTCAACAAAAACTTTTGCTGCTGGGGTTATAACGAAATGTCTAAATGCGCTGGTTGGACGCCCTGGGCTAAGGCGTTGGGGATTTCTTCGGCTGGTGGCAAATGGTTCATAGAGTATTTCTTCTTTCTCATTCTTTCGGTAAGTATGGCGCTCGCACTGCTTACTGTCACGAGCTAATCTTTCCGAAGGTCATCTTGGCATCGGCAGCGGCTATACTGGTCAAGGAATACGGGATGTATGCCAAACACAGCGGTATACCCGAGCTCAAGACGGTGTTGGGTGGTTTCATTATTCGCAGGTTTCTTGGCAGCTGGACTCTGATCACCAAGTCGCTTGGTTTGGTATGTTGTGCGATTACTCTCTTTACTTCTTTGTATCGGCTAACCTTTTCAGTGCCTTGCTGTCGGGTCCGGCATGTGGTTGGGCAAAGAGGGACCTCTGGTCCATGTTGCCTGCTGCTGTGCCAACTTGTTTATCAAACTCTTTAGGAATATTAACGACAACGAGGGTGGGTCGATCTTGCAACGCGTCATATGCGCACTACTGACGTGGCAATAGCTCGGAAGAGAGAGGTCTTGTCTGCTGCAGCTGCCTCCGGTATTTCTGTTGCTTTTGGGTCACCCATCGGAGGCGTCTTGTTCAGTCTCGAAGTTTGTAAAGCCGGCTTGCCTCTGTATTATGGGCTAACCGACTCCTAGCAACTCTCCTATTACTTTCCTGACAAGACTATGTGGCAAAGCTTCGTCTGCGCCATGACTGCAGCAGTGGTCCTCCAAGCATTCGACCCCTTCCGGACGGGTCAGCTTGTTATGTACCAGGTCAAGTTTAGCACGGGCTGGCATGGCTTCGAGCTTGTACCCTTTGTTGTACTCGGCATTCTGGGTGTAAGGCATCATTGACCACTGCCCGAACTTCACTGACCATACGACAGGGCATCTACGGCGGTCTGTTCATCAAAGCCAACATGGCCGTGGCTCGCTGGAAGAAGAACACGCCTTGGTTACCAGGACCTATCGCCCAGGTCGCTGCTATTGCCCTTCTGACGGCGCTTATTAATTACCCAAACCACTACATGAAGTTCCAAACTTCAGAGCTTGTGTCAAATCTGTTCGTTGAATGCTCGAAGTATGTCGACGACCAGATCGGCCTCTGCAAGACAGGGGCTGCATCGGCACCGACTATTGTGCTCTTACTTTTCGGGGCTATTCTTGGTTTCTTCCTGGCAACCATTACCTTCGGCCTGCAGCTGCCTGCTGGCATCATTCTGCCTTCAATGGCGATAGGTGCTCTTACGGGCCGGGCGGTGGGTATCATTATGGAGATCTGGGTCACAAACCACCCTGCCTTCTTCCCCTTTGCTTCCTGCGAACCAGACATCCCTTGCATAACGCCTGAGACATATGCCATAATTGGCGCGGCAGCTACTCTAGCTGGAGTTACTCGGATGACCGTCTCCATCGTGGTTATCATGTTTGAGCTGACAGGAGCTTTGACCTATGTCCTTCCCATCATGGTTGCTGTCATGGTCTCGAAATGGGTGGGGGACGCGTTCTCTCGAAAGGGTATTTACGAAGCCTGGATTCACTTCAATGAGTATCCGTTTTTGGACAACAGTGAGGAGATGGTTATACCAGACATTCCCGCTTCCCAGATCATGACTCGCATCGAGGACCTGGTTGTGATTACGGCGACGGGCCACACCATCGGCAGTCTCAAGAACATTCTCGACGCACATCCTTACCGAGGCTTTCCGGTCATTTCAGACCCCCGCGAGGCTCTCCTGCTAGGATACATCTCACGAGCAGAGCTCATCTACAACCTACAAATAAGTTCGCAGCCACCGCGATCCCTTCCGCCTGAGACGGAGGCTTTCTTCTCCCACCAACCCCTCGCGGATCCACGTGCGACGCTCGACCTTCGACCGTGGATGGATCAGACGCCCATCACCATGGCGTCGCGCTCCAACCTCCACCTGGCTGTCAGCTACTTTCAGAAGCTCGGCCTGCGATACGTCCTCTTCAGCGACCGCGGCGCTTGCAGGGCCTGTTGACCAAGAAGGACGTTTGGCACGTGCTCAACGGCGCGGAGGAAACGCGTCGAACCAGTGGACTGTCTAGGGGTATGGGAGTCGAAACCGGCCTCACGCGAGAGGACGGCGGTGGCGAGCATAGGGGTCTGCTGAGGGACGACGGACACGAGGAGGGGATTAGTCCGGCGGACGACCGAGAACCGATATTATAAGTTAGAACATGATCTCAGGACGATGTACGAGCTTACTTAGACGTAAATGGAACTATGTTACGACTCGACGGATCCTTATCGTCACCTGGATTTACCGCAAACCTTACGAGTGGAGCCTACTGTCTGGTTACACATTCATTGGAACAGGGAGAAGGTGCCCAGGTGACAAAGTAACCCGCCATATTATATATTAATCTGTCAGACTTGATGTGGCATCAAGTATGCCCCGACCTCCGCTACGAGCCATTTTTACATCAGCCCGCTGGCCTAGGCCGAGGAACAGCGCGACTTGGCAACGCTCTATGTCCTGCAGCTGTTTCTCGATTTCAAGTTGGACACCCATGGGCGCAACTCGGGCCATGACTGCAAAGCTGATGGCGCTTGGAGGTTCACCATTTAAGGGGGCTAACTTCGGAGGCGCACCTTGGGGCCGAATCTCCTCACCGCCATGGATTACGTCGACCATCTCCCGAAGAAGTGCCAACTCACCAAGCCTTCAGGGAAACGCCCGATAGAACCATCGTACATACCGATGAAACGATCCTGCCTGAGCCGACCCGCCAAAATGACGCCCTGGCCTGCACGCGCCGCTGACGAACCACGGCGTCGGCGAAAAGCAGGTGCAGCTCACACGAGAGCCCACAGCCGGCATTCAGTTTGACCGGCAAATGGTTAAGGACCGCGACTGCTCATCCCGGGGTACTCCGGAGGCGTTGTTCGGAGGTTCGGGCTCGAGGACGGGCTGGAAGAGGGTGATAAGTGTCTATTGCCGCCGGGGCCGGCAATAGCAGAGAAGTACTTTCAGTGGCGCATTGTTCTGTGCGAAAGAACCTGTCGGAAGCGGAGAGGTGGACGGAGGATTCGTGGCAGCGGTTTCGGCGGCGGGAGGCGGAACGTCACAAGGCGAGGATTAGGGGGGAGTTGAGGACATAAAGCTCGAATTGATCTGGCTTATCCATCTTCGGCGTGGTTCTGGGCTTCACGCCTTGCTGTTTATCCGAGTTATCGTGGCCGGTGAGGGGGTGGTCAAGTTCGGCACTGGGTGTAGTAAACCCCGACTGAAAGGGAGCAATCTGCTGTTGAGTCGTATAAGGCCAAGTTCAGGGACGGATAGGTGACTCGGAGACTTCAAAGGCTGGCTGAGACTCGGACTATGGCGAGTGTTTGGGACAGAGCTAGGCAGATGAGGTCTTTATTCCTGTGTTTCATACTGCCGCATCTTGCCTGATACCTCGCTATGCCCTCAATCGACTGGAACGCCGCCTCTCATGAAGGCGATATACTTGCTCGGGTCGATATGGGCATAATTAAAAGAGGGACGATATCAGGCTAAGAACCTTCCGTAACGCCATCACTAACGAACATGTTGTTCTCAGATGGTCTCGGAATTCCATCTTCTTGAGCCTCTTTTCACTTACAAGACACGCGTCGAGACGATATGCGTAGAAAACACTTCGGTCGGTCCACTGCTCGCGGGAATGTTTCTCGACACTAGATTACCGACCTGAAGGAAACTCGAGTTCTGAAAGCAGCGTTTGGAATCGGACATGGTTAGTACGTCACGCACAATATGAAGGCCCAAGAGCACCCTCGTGACATACAGCATGAACGCCACTTTTTGTTACCGTGATGTACATAGCCCATACGGCTCATAAATGTCGGTTACTAATACACAAGCGCCCCGCAAATGTTCAATTTTCCACGGCAACCCATAACGCCAAAAAGCCCAGGGGTATCTTGAAATACAGTCCAAACCGCCCAATCTCGTACCAAGCCTACGCCTGTGGGAAGTATTTCTCCATAGCCACGGAAGAAGTATATTTCGTTGGTGAAGTCACGTCTTGTAAAGAACAAGACACGACGCAGTCAGAGAAGTCTGGCATCGACGCCGTGAGGTCCGTCTTGTGTTGCGTCTCCGACTGTGGTGTGCCAAGCGCCATGATGCACCACCGCGGCGGTCTCCAGTCTGGGAAGAGGTCACAAACGGCCCTCATAGCCGCCTCCATCTGCCTGGCCATCCGTTGCTCGAGCATGCCATGGGAGTTCGCCGGCACCAACTCGATCTGGTCGTCATAGACGGGATTCTCGTCGCGGGGCACGAACACTAGTCGCTCCAGCCTCGGCACGCGCAAGCGGACCTGCTTGAGAACCTCGACAGTCAAGTTCGCGGCGCTCATGGACTGGTACATGCTGTCGACCCAGAAGAGGGAGTCGTTGATGGCGAGGTGGCGTACCTCGGCGAGATCCCTCGGGTCGCAGAGGGCCATGACCGTGAGGAACTGCGCCTCGGAAGCCATGTAACCGTCACGGGCGCCGAAGTAGAGCACATCGTGGGCGTTACCAAAGAAGATCTGACCGGGGTTGCGTGTCATGCCGAAGCTGAGGTGATACGAAGTGAGGGCCTCGCTGCGGGATTCGTGGCAGACGTGAAGGTTGACGGGTATGGCGGCGTACGAGGTACACCCGCTGGTCGACGGCCGTGGGGACTGAGCGTTGGAGGCGAAGGAGAGGGATTTGGCACCGCATCTGATAGGGACTATTCGGGGTGGCGGGAGGTTGAAGTTCCAGATCTTGAGTCGGAGCTCTACGGGCAGTCTGGAGAAGAGATGCTGTGATGGCTTCGGTCAACAGGAATGGACGCGGGATGGATCATACGGGAGATCGACGGAGCTAAACGTACGAAGTGGTCCAAGGGCTGTGGTAATGTCGTCTGCGCGGGGCATCGGTCCGTTTGACTCCTCGGTGCGGGCGGTGTCGTGATGGGTGACATGGTCTGTAAGCTCGGGGCAGGGCAAAAATGATGGTTTGCGACGTCAAGTCGATGAGGCGGGAGGAGAACCCTGAACGGCTAATATGTTGTTGGGCCAGTGCGGGACACGATGACGGAATCCGAAGAGGTGGCAAGGGTGACTGGTTAATATATCGCCGCGACGCCGCGATTACCAGCGCCATCCCAGGCAAAGAACGACAAAGGATAAAGGATATGCCTGCCAACCTGCGTGCCGCAAAAGCCCAAGGTAGCCCGAGACATCATTAGACTTCTTTGACAAATACCCAGCCCCGGCACTCCTCTCACAACCAGGCCGCTGGGTAGCTAAAGAGCTGTCTGCATGCCATATACTATGCAGTATGTTGTGAATCATGACAATTTGACGGCCACACCCCCCGTCGGATGCACGTTTGTGTCAGGGTAGAAAGTGTGGCGGCTCAGAAACCCGAAGCCTTGGGTCAGGACGGCCGGGGGGAGCTCATGCTCGTAGGATATTGACCTCCATGTTTCCATTTCAAGTTAGAAGGCATTCGGTGACAGTGTGCTCGATGAGGAGCAAAAGCTCGAGGGCGGGATGCCGACCCAAGGGGTGGCCAATATTCGTGTGCACGATAGAACTGCAAAGGCGTCGGCTATGAGCCAAGACTTCGGGACCCTCATAATGGCGGTCGAGACGCTCCGTATTTGAGCCAATGGCGTTTGGGATACCCCTGGGACCGGACTGTTTATTGGTCTTGACGAGAGAGTAGAGCAAAGGGATCTCTGCAGTACAAGAGCACACGGGAGCCATCAGGGCCAGCCTGGATGGCAAGTCGAGGGGTGCAGATCTGCGGGAGTGCCAGTGGGGCGAGCCTTAGCGGTGCGAATTGCGGTGGACCAGACCCGGCAGGCACATGTGATGGAGTGAGGAGTAGACATGGAGGGCATGCTAAAGCCGGGAAAGGTGGTGAAATTGCTCAACCACCACTTTGTCTGGCCTCCCGAATATCGAAAGGAAGCAACTGTAAACCCAGCCCGGCCGTAAGGTAGTCCGTAGATCCTCCAGACGCAAAGACGGGTGATGGGCGCGTGGTTGGTTCCAGTGGGTTGGGCTGAACCAGGGGTCAGGGGTCGGGACAGGGGATGTCTCGGTGGCCGCTGCAGGCTGCTTATGCTGCTGTCTGTGTGTGTGTGTGTGTTGAACCCGGGCCTCTCTGGTGAATCATCAGATTCGAGTAGTTCTTTGGCGTTGCCTCGCTTGGCTGCGAACAATCTCGGCCCAAGTCTTGGAGCTTCTGCATTGGATGGCATTCTCAGAGGAACCTTGCTGCTGTTCAAGATGATCGCAGAAGCTCAGTCAATCACCCATGCCCTTGAATGGCGGCAGAGTACCGATTTGTTACGTCTCTGATGAAGCAGAGATGATCATTGGGATGGACTTGGAGGCCGTGCCGCAGAGATTCCCCATGGCGCCACTGTGAGACTTCGAGCAGGGCGCTGATCTATAAGTTGCTGTTGACTTGATGGCATAACTATCAATCCCACAGCCTTTGGCTGCCGAACTCCGAGCGGTTCATTCCTAGCTGAACACTGTTGTTGTCATCGACAACCACAGAGACCTTTGGCGCTCGCTATGTCGAGCATGGCCCGACCGACATTCCATGGCCGGTGGACGTTGAGGGCCAAGGATCTTCACTCTTGTTTGCCAACTTTGTCATTTGCAAATGCGTGACCGGTTTAATGGCGTGACCAAAGTGCCCCAGGCAGACTGATATCAGCCTGCTAGACTCGGCCGTTGCTTTGTCCGTGTGACCGCTCGCTAGGGTTTCGACTAGGCATCTGTTGAATTGTGGAGTAGTCGGGCCTACCCGACGGACACCAATGTTTCTTCCGATAAATGCCAAGAATCAGGTCGAACTCGACTTCAGATGTAGGCATCTTGCACTGTGAAGAATTGAGGATGAGGCTGGAGGCCGGAAAACTCTGGGTGATTGTGGCAAGGCCGCATGGAGGTCGTGCCAATCCTGCTGGTTGACCGAATGCTATCCGAGTCTGGCTATTGTTGTCATTTTCAATTTGACAGGCCAATCTGCTGAAGCCTGATGGTTTTGACAGCCCTGACATCGGGTTGATCACCACAGCCGGTTACATGGCTCTGGCAGATTCACCTGTAAGCCTGTCGTTGTCGCTGTGCATGTGCTTGCTTAGCTGACTCTTCGGAAGGGGGTGGTCTGATCCCCTGTCGTTCGGACGCCCCTTTGTGATGTGGAATCATTCATGTCGTTCTGGGAAGGTAAGAGCGTCATTGGCCAAGTGTGTGCTGCATGTCGCAGTTCAGGTATGAGACACACTCCCGTGGGGATGGAGAGTTCATGGCAGTTCAGCCTCGGGAGTGAAATTGGCGGACAACGTCGCGGTACCCCATCACGAACGGCTCTTGTCTTGCCTTGTCTTGTCTTGTCTTGTTCGGTTTCCGTGCCCGTACGCTCGCAATTCCCGTGCCCGTACGTGTCGCAATTGCTGAAGACCAGAGAGAGGTAATATTGAGGATTTAAGCAAGCCGAATTGTGCAATTTTCGATAGAGTACAGAAGCTAGAGTGGTAGATTATTTGCAGATACGAAGGTGCACACGTTGCTTCTTTTTTTTTTTGTCGGCGAGGATTACCTCGAAGGTTACAAGTGGGAAGGGATATAAGTCGACACTGTCGGCTGGCACGGCATCTCGCCAGGCCGAAGATTGTCTGTTCAAAGTCACGGCCACCGCCTCATCACGTGCATGTCAGCCGCAGTGCAAGGCAAGCTTACTCAACTTCCC
The DNA here is from genome assembly GCA_020466075.1 of Colletotrichum coccodes. NCBI lineage: Eukaryota > Fungi > Ascomycota > Sordariomycetes > Glomerellales > Glomerellaceae > Colletotrichum > Colletotrichum coccodes. Next base: position 20,181 of record JAIMZG010000236.1, on the reverse strand, counting down.
ATCTACCCGAACTAGCCTTCAACCCGCCCGAAGTTGCTTGGTCAATTGAATCCACACATCCCGCTTGACGTGTGAGCTTGTTCTTTGGGGCACCTTCCACGTCGGCAACCGAGAAATGCCGTCAAGAATTCACACTGACTTGCAGTAGCCCTCGACTTGTGAATATTTCCCGGTCGTCGAATGAGCGTCCAAGTTCCAGTTTATTTAAGGAGTATGAGCACAGTCTCATTGGCCATGCCGCTGTCCTTCCCATCTCTAAGCGCTGGGGATGACCACCCAGACGACCGCCATCTGCGGGCTTCTGACCAATCTGAAGCCTGCCGGCTCTCCAGGGTGCCCCGATGATCTCCAGCCTCAGAGCTCCGAGATGTTGCAAGCGCGGCTATCTTGCATCGGCGCGACGCTCGTCACGATAAATCTGAGCTGGAATTACTTTTCCCACACATGGGGACGACTATGTGCCTCGTCGAGGCACGGCTTCCGGCGCGTATCCAATTATTGAGGTTTGTATATGTACGGTTCCGAGTTCCCTTGTTGGAAGTTTGTAATGCGAGAAACCGTTTCATAGCATCAGTGCCCTTTCCCTTTTTCTCTTTCGGTTTCCTACGTCTTTTTTCTTGAGGGATTACACTTCTTTACATTCGTCGTCCTTCTCTTCTATTCGTGATTGTTGTACACGAGCGTCTTCTCCTTCCTCTTATCCTCTTGGGCACCATGTCCTCCGAATTGAAGAACGTATCTCATACCTCGGACTTCGAGATCGATGCCGAGGACGTCCAATTCTCATCTCATACACGCGTTCTCAAAGCTTTCGACGCACTGAGGGTCAGCCTGACCGCCCTGGCTCTCCTCGCTAGCATTACAGTTCTCGGTGTATCGGCAGACGCCCTGGCAGTCTACGATGCCACCCATGTCCCCGCCCATTACCTGCTTCCATTGTGGCCAGACGCCTTCGACCTGCGGCCAACAGTGGCTCTTGTTGTGGGGAGCTCAATCCTCATCATTGCCAACGTAGTGTCTCTACTCTTCAGTCGAGTTCAATCTGTAAGTCAACCCGCCATTGGTGGCCGGGTGCCGTGAACAGCTGGACCGACACTAACACCACACAGCTGCGTGGTCAAATTCTCATTCACAACTCGCTGGCGGTGGCGGCTCCGACAATAGGGCTGTTAGCCTCGATGATTGCCATGTCCTTCTTTTACAGCATCAACGCATCTCGCACCGTCGACACCCTCCAGAGCTGGAGCTGCCGCTGGTCCGAGGTGACGATGTTGACACGGCCTCATTTCGGTACGCTTTGTAAGCAAAGCAAGGCGGGTCTCTACTTGTCCGTCCTGCTGATCCCGGTCGAGGCTATCATCTTGGGCGCTGGTGCGTATCAGATGATCCTTGAGAGGAACACCAGTAGGACCAGTAGGGCGGCTCGGGAGCGACGCAAGTCTGGGAGCCCTGTTCCTTCTTCAGTTCGTGACGTCGAAGGGGAGCATCACTGAGAAGAGCGACCAAGAACCGCGCGAGGCTGGGCGACGTAGATGCCACCTGGGTGGCGTCCTGACCGGATCAAACGAAGAGAACGACGCCGAAAACGGACAATACACACTCACGGGTTTGGGATCAACGTGAGTCGTAGGATCTGGGGAAGTGGGAGTCAGCTGTGTCACGTTATTGTATAGGCGCACATATTTTCTTACGGATAATTTCTATCACCAACCAGAAGTCCCTGCGAGGCGGTGGAGTAGAAACGCCGTTGTCGATTCAGAGTCTTGACCAGTTTGCCAGTCTTCATCCTTTGGACACCATCTTCACTGATTCAAATGTGTCCCTAAGTCGAGACCGCATCCGGCCATTATCAAAATCCAACAAAGTGAAGCTTGCAGCCACCGAGCTTATCACGGGTTACCACTCGAGTCTCCGCTGACGCAGGTGCACCCTTAAAATATGGATCGGTGAACCCAGGAATTCCCAGTCAAGGCTGTTTGCAGATGCAGAACTGCCCGTGGCGGAGGAGGTTCAATAGAAATATTGTGAAATTGTGGACCACCAGAGACCTCAGTGAAATACAGATAGAAGGGGGATGATCAAAGCTTCCGTTCGCATGCCAAATTTATTCACTCAGAAAAGATATCAGACGCAACGGATGATCGTGCTTCGAAGATGGTCTCCAGCCTTGACGGAAACTACTACAAAGTGGTCGACCACTTTGCGAGGACGAGGGGCCCCGGCAAGTTGTCTCGATGGTGTTCTGATATGCCAAGTGCACCTCTTCGTCAAATTTCAGTGGAACGCCTTCAAGCCACTTGAAGTCAGCACATACCTCGCTAGCCGAAGCGCCAGTCCAGGTGCGCCGCTAGCGGCCCCAGCAACAAGTGCCAGGAACTGCTGGGCGACAGGTCGGGATATTGACGCGGAACGATTGGCCCAAAAGCATCGCTGGACGCGTGCTGGAAAGAGATGATCACCGCTCTGACATCCCTGACTGGCCTGTGATTATTGCTCATTTTCCCGTAGCGGGCCCCACATTGCGCTTTTCTCCAGTACGTACTGTGCAGTAGGTACCTTACCTTATGTGGTCCACAGCCAGAAAGCTTCACATTTCCCATATTCGAACTCCCCGGAAACATGGACATTGCGTCCCATCTCGGCCGACTCCGTCGCTCGCTGTACAGGCTCTTGGCCTGGCACACGTAAAATTGTCTCCAGTCTTCGCCCTTGAGCTCCGGCCTACATTCTTGTCGAGACCGGCGCAAGCAGGCGGAGGCACCGCGCCGGGACGATCGCGAACTCGCAGTCTCCAGCTTGTCCGCAGAGGTTAGAGGGTTCAGGGGAGGCAGAGGACGCAGACAAACCCCACAATCCACGCGATATCCAGCAAATCGTACCGTGCGCAATGCTGCTGGCCGAGTAGCTAGCTGCGGGATGCCGTGTGGCCTGGTCTCTTCCCCTTTCTCTCTCTCTCTCTCTCTCTTTCTCTGTCTCTGTCTGTGTCTGCGTCTGTTGACATCTCAGGCACCACAGAGTACGGTAAGCCGAGTCGAGTCGGGATGGCCTACATTCCAGAGGTGCCCTCGGGTCCCGGACCCCACCCTCCGGTCTCTGGATTGCCCTCGACGATGTCTCCAATCTAACCCACCTTGGCACTGGCGGCCGCGGGAAGACTCCAGACCTGCGGAATCCCAGACAATCTCTCTTGACGCAGACGTGCGGCCTGGCAATTCAAGGTTGCAGTGGAAACATGACAGAGGAAAGCGATGTTAGGTAACAATGAAGACACGGCGGGATGATTGCGGGTTTGCTCATGTCGTGTGCTACACCTGCACACGCACACACATGTACAGAGACACAACCAGGACGGACTCTGCGGTCGCGACTAGCCGACGACCCTGGCAACAGGCACACAGCCAGTATTGGTGCAGATAGTTGGGTAACACGACCATGCCTCTAGATGTCGCTTAGTCAATCAAAATGAGGAGCGACCCTGAATGTTTCCCCGTAGTCACCCAGTCAGATGAACTACGGTATGTTGCTGATCTAGCCTATTGTGAGGTGAGGCAAGTTACCAAAGGCAATAGAAAGTCGAGGTGAGGTAAAGAAGATGCGAGCTTGGGACAGCTTCGTCCAGTCCAGTCCAGTCCAGGCCGCTTTCTTTCTCCATCCTTCCTCTTTCCGTTCGTTTTGATCGACCTGTTTTGCATTGAAACCGGGCTCGTCGAGCGGGAAGAAAGACGCAGTGTGCACATCCAGCCTTGGCCTTTTCCGTTTTCAACCATCTCGTCGCATTTCTGGTGGCTAACTAGCCGCCTCTTCATCGATTCCGTCCAACGACTCGCTTTCTCATAGCTCGTTCGACCAGGAACCAGCAGGTAGCAGGAGCCATCCTCGCCTCATATAAACCATCCCCCTTGTCACCAAACAGTCGCATCGATCATCCGCACGTTTGTCCAGCTATTTGTTCCCCGTCGAGCCCTCGGAACCGCACCATCTCCTGCCCAGCTTGTCTCGTTGCCACATCTTGGAAGATCGGCAATTCGGCCCATCTGTGACTGGACCTTTGTATCAGCCTTTACGCCTTCTTCATCCTTTCGGCCTCTGTTTCGTTTGTAACCCTGGCCGCATCGAGTACGAAAAACTCCGTGCGTCGAAACGCACGACCTATCTACACCTCTCCATTCTTGACAGCTGATTATATTACGCCCAGATCAAGGGGACTCTAGCCAACAACACGAAGGCAAATTTCCTTGTCGAATTGCCTGTCATTACTTGACGCTTGCGGTTGGTGCCTCTTTCGATACGTGTCAAGCTAAGGATTCTGGGCTGAGGGGCGAGACTAACACGGCCGCTACTAGTAAGGACGCCGTTCTCAAGCAACCACGTCTGATACATCAGCCAACTCCTAGCACCGTCAAAGGTCGCTTTTATCTCACCTTCGGCCCTCGAATCCTGTCGCAGACATGACCGACCCTGTCTCTCCGCCTTCTTCCCCTCCTCAGGAATCCAACACCACCTCCAGCACCACAAACGAGAAGACCACATCCAACCCGCCAGCCACGCCTGAAAACAAACGCCTCTCGCAAGTCAGTGGTCTTTCCTTTGCTGAGAGAAAGATGAACCGTCGTCCCTCCACCGCCCCCACCCCCATCGTCGAAGGGGATGGTGGCCTGACGAGAGACGTGCACCACTCTCTCCCTGGCGACCCTCGCAACAACAGAAAGTCCAAAACGCAGGCTGATATGGCCAAGCGCAGGAGCTCTTACTATGAGGAGGCATTTCAGGGCGACAGGGAATCCAATGTTGTCAAGGACCGCATCTACAGCGAAGCCATCGTCATGGCCGAGTTACGCACCAATGTGATTGTATGTTGCGACATTCCAGCGACGAGGTGCAGTCGTGACTAATTTTGAACGCAGATCAACGACGAGTTCAGCTTCATTACGGACTTTTCGTACCAGCTCTCGATTAGGTACCAGCGACCAGTGTCCTCGATCGTGGTCAACTTGCAGCATGGAGCCTGCATGCTGTTCGGAGGTACCTTCGAGCCTGCTTACACGATGTCAATCCATGCGCTCTCCGTCGAGGTTAGCGTGACCAAGAATAAGAGGAATACGGCCCTTCTTCAGAAACATCTCCAAGAAGCCCTTGGTGTTACGCCTGCTCGGGGATTCCTCAAGTTCGTCGAAGTACCTGCTGAGAACATGGCTGTCAATGGCAAGACCACTGCATCTCAGATTTCAGAGATGGGTGGCGAAGAGGAGGAGACTATCGCCGAACGCCGCGCTCGTAACCGCAAGAGCACAGCTCGGCAGTCCATCTCAGCTCTCCGTCACGGATCCATTGTCGGACCCAGGAAGGGTTCGGTCTTTGACTTCAGGAGAGAATCCAGCGCTGCTCTGAGAAAGGACTCTGTCATGGCGCCCCTCAGGAACTGACTCCTCCGCACAGCGCGACGGACGCGCCCCCTATCCCTCCTATCCCCGAGGCCCATGCAGTAAGCAACACTGGCCCGGACCCTTCCGAGAAGGACACGCCTGTCAAGGAAGTTGATGCTTCCACCAACAACCAGCCGGCGCCTCCCCAGAAGACCAAGGTGGCGAAACGCAAGAGCAAATTCGTTTCGTCCCTATTTTCTCGCTCTCATAGGAACACGGCCGCTACTGTATCGTCGTAGACGGCGACTTGGCGCCTAGCTCCAAGACGTATCCTTTCCTTTGTATTGCGCTCGCTATTGAGTTTGGAGCAGTGGTCAAATTGGAACCTCAGAGGCTGTAAGGAACAAAGCATCCACAAAAAGGAGATGGAGTTCTGCATAACAGCCCGCCTAGGCAGACTGTCTGGAGTCATAGTCTAAGGGAGCTATATCTCCGTCATGGTATCTGTACCGTCTAATACTAGAGGCATGGCTAAAAGAAAGACATGTCTGTAGTCTTCTCAATCCGCCTCGTTCATACCGTACGCCGGCATTCAATAATTATATTGTCAATCTTGTTGTCTTCGCTCTCGATCTTGGTGGCGCTGGCAAGTTTAAAAGTCGTCTGCTTCAATTTAAACCACTTGTTCGGCGATGGCTCTGGTATCGAGTTAGACAAATACGGCTAAGGTGGCACTAATATGCAGCCAAAGCGAAGATCCCATTCAATGGGAATAAGCTTCAATGGTGAGATGAAGGCAGTGAGAGTTTGAGACGGACAGGGATATGATCTCGCTTAATCAAAGGGGGCTCGCCCAGCTGGCGCCCACGTCCTTATCTTATCGCCGCTGTATCGTCATTCCTCCCCGTGCTCAACTGCCAGTTGCTTCACTCACTCCGCCGCCTGCCTTGCCGCTCCACAGCTCCGATCGGCAGTACGGCCTCCTCGACACAAACACGGTGATTGGCTGGAAGCAGCATTAGCACGACGAATTGGCAGACGTCAAACGAACGCTTCATTTTGCTCTTCAATTTGTTGTCGAAGGGGCTGAGAAGGTTTCGAATCAAATCGCGCTGCAATATCGAGCGTTACTGGCGTCTTCCGGAAGCAGAGGGCCCTGTCCGCTATTGCTGCTGTAGACTGAGGTGGCCGACCCGACGACAGGCCTCGGAAGCTTCTGAGACGGCGCGGCGAACATCGATAGCATTTTGTTTACGAGAAGAGGTGTGCCCAAAAGAAGAGGGTTCTGTATAGAAGATGGAGGTGAGCTCTCGAATTTCCTATTGTTTGGCCCTGGTTATCTTCAGACTGCTGCGCTCTTTCCATATCTCACTGCACGTCACACTGCCTTCAAGTCCAAGATGGGAGACTTTGACAGATGAAGATGTCTGTGTGAGTTGGCTTCCGAACTCGAATGTTGGGTCAAGCCTCACCTGCCCCGGCCTGACCGAGTAAGAATCACTTCGGTGTCGTCGATCAAAACACATACAGCCGTTTACACGGCTCGGACTGGCCTTGACGACATGGCCGTTGCCGGCTTGCTTAGCCCGCCAGCGCCCTGCGTCGTCCCCAGCAGCCATGGACTGGGGGTGTCGAATTACCACGTGGCCGGACTGGCTCGTTGGCCGGGTGCGCTCATTCATCCCGACAGGAAGTCGAGTCATAGTCCCTCGTCAGATGAAGCGGGAGGCTGAGCCACGCTGTCATGAAATACGGGTTGTTCGTGCGACGGTGAGATCAGCGAGAGAAGAGAGAAGCGGGCGTGAATGGGTTTACCTGATGTTATCGCTGGGCTTCGCTCCGAGCCGCACATTCCCATCCTGTTTTCGCCAGTCATTCCTCGAGTTTCCTTTACGAGAATGCGCAAACCTGCCGCCAGATTCCCATGCTGTGCGTGTCCGTTGAAGGCGGCCGCATTAGATGGAACTGGCGACTTCGGGGAACTGCAAGCGAATCCATCAGAGTGTTCGCCTCTTGGTGGCTGGGTAGGCGTACTTGGGGGGACCCGTCAGTGTTGGCCGATCGAACCCTGGGACCCCTCCGGATTTCCCGTCGCGGGCCGTCGTCAGGGTTGGGACCTGGCATACCCGCTCAGGAAGCCGTGCAAACACCAAGAGACCCTCCGCCTGTAGCACCAACCTTCCTGAGACACCAGCAAGCAACAGAAAACCTACGAGTGGCAGGAGGCTTGACGAGACTACATTTAGCCGAACACCCAGGACCTCAGGTTGCTCCCTCACTGGGGAATTTGGGTTGTGAGGAACCTGAACGCCTGCCAAGACCATCTCATGATTCTCCAGATGAACATATCGCACCAGTCTAATGAATCCGTGCCGTCCCAAGCGGTCGATGGCTTGGGCCTTTTCCCCCACGAGTGTTCTTTGCGAGCGAGTGGTCGTCAGAGCCCGGCAAGGCTAACGCTCCAGCGTGTCTACGATCAGGATCAAGGACTGCCGACGACGGATGCGAACAAGCCGATTGAGGTCCTTCCAGGGCCTCCCGGAAAGGGGAAGCCCAGGCTTCTTCTGATGGGCCAGAGAAGGTATGGCATTCGCCGCGAAATCGACCTCTTCTATATCATGTGAGCCTTGTGCTGACTGACAACAGGAGTGGGAAGTCTTCAATATCGAGTGTGGTCTTTCACAAGTTACCGCCCAATGAGACGTTGTTCCTCGAGTCGACGGCTCGCATTCAAAAAGACTCCATGGCGTATGACTCCGCGTCCACCACCCGGACATGGCTCACGGACTGCCTACTAACCGTTCTCTAGGTCCTTCATGGACTACCAAGTCTGGGACTTCCCCGGGCAGATAGACTTCTTCGAGAACCCAAACTTCGACATGGACGCCATCTTTGGAGAGATCGGTGCCCTCATCTGGGTCATCGACGCGCAGGACGACTACCTCGAGGCCGTCGCGCGCCTCAACGCCACTGTCCTCAACCTGCAGCGCTTCTACCCCAACATCAACATCGAGGTCTTCATCCACAAGGTCGATGGCCTCTCGGACGACTACAAGCTCGACATCCAGCGCGACATCACCATCCGCATCCAGGATGAGCTCTCGGACCACGGTTTCGAGAACGCCCCCGTTACCTTCCACCTGACGTCCATTTACAACCACTCCATCTTCGAGGCCTTCTCCAAGGTCATCCAGAAGCTCATTCCCCAGCTCGGCACCCTCGAGGCCATGCTCACCAACCTCTGCCGCACGTGCCGCTTCGAGAAGGCCTATCTCTTCGACGTGCTCTCCAAGATCTACATCGCCACCGACTCGGCCACGGCCGACATGGCCTCGTACGAGATCTGCTCCGACTACATCGACGTCATCATCGACATCACCGAGGTCTACGGCTCCTGGCCGCGCTCCGACGGCCAGCGCAAGCGCCTCGAGGCCGAGCCGTGGAACGCCAAAGTCGAGGACCAGGTCGCCTGCAACTGGGCCGAGAGCTGCATGGTCCTGCACGACTCTCAGCGGCCCATCATGCTGCGCGAGGTTGACCGCTACCTGGCGCTCGTGGCCATCATGAAGGAGGACTCGTACGACCGTATGCCGCTCGTCAACATGAACGTCGAGGCCGTCGTGCAGGGCGTCACCGAGTTTTTCGAGATTACAAAGTCGAGAAAGTGAGAGGGGCGGGTGGGCGAAGGTGGAGAGTTTTGGAGGGCCCACGTGTTAGATAGCCATGAAAAGGAGACTTTCGCATGCTGGGCTCCTGCTACACACTAATTTCCTGTCCTCAGAAGAATACCAACGTGCTTTTTTCTCTGACCTCGACGTCTTGCCCATCTTTACGAGCCTCTCTACTGCATTTCCCTGTCGGGCGTGTACTTCTATGGCCTGTGGAATAACTCATCCAGCGTCGCCGCCTCCAGCCCTTGAAACTCCCACACGCCCATGCGCTTCTTGCGGCGCGGCGTGAAGCGCCTCGGCGGCACTTTGAACATGTTTCCCGGCGATAGTGGCACGGGCGTCTTCTAGTCGCTCCGTGGCGTCGCGGCTGCCGCCGGTGCCAGGGACCGCGTGTCGTCGGGACCGGGCCCGAGGCTGAATACTTTGTAGACGGTCCGGTTGGCGCCGAGTAGGCCGACGCGGGCAGGGATCTCGCCTCGCGCGTCGGCGGCGCCCTGAACGTCCATCCGCACCGGCGTAAAGGAGGAGTCTTCGGGGAGTGTAGTAGTGCTGTGCCTACCCGGGAGCAGCTGGGATAGGGCCGTTGGGGTGGGCAGGTGTCCCTCTCGGTAGGGGAAGTAGATAATATTGGGTAGCTGGACGGGGACTGTGACAATGTCGGCGAGCTTGCCTGGGGGTGACGGTCAGCAAGGCAGTCAATGGGATATGGGGAAGCTGATTCCAACATACCTTGCCTGCTCACGAGCAGAACCAGTGTACTACTGTCCAGAAACTTGGCTTCGACAATCTTGCCATCGTCTACAGACAAGGCTGCGACTGTGGTGATGACGTTGCTGCTGATGCCATTGATGATGTGGATGGAGGCGCGGAAGATAAAAACTGCAAGACTGTTATTATCAGTTTCACCTGGACGTCTCGGCGTATAACCCACCATCCTGATCGCGACCCTCTTCGGTTACGGCCGTGAACGTAAGTCCGTTAACCTCTTCCTGCATGGGACGTCAGCGAATGACCCTAATTGCTCCACGTTATAAGACGCACCTCTTCCTTTTCCGGGCACATTGTAGAGTCAACCAGAGCGATCTTGCGACTCAATGCGATCTTCGTCGGCTGTCCGAAGCGAACGCTTCTCTTTTGTGCTTCGGCAATGTCCTTGAAAACCCCGTTCGCGCGGGCAGTGAGGTAATCGACAAGGAAACCCACGTTCGGGAAGGCCTTCAGGTAAGCCTGACCTTCTTCTTGGCGTCTCAGCTGTGTGTCCAGCTCTTCAAGCATCGACGCCCCGGCCTCAGCTCGCTCCCAGTTGGCTGAGTAGTCTTCCTTGGACACCTCGTCCAGGAATATGGCCATGGGGCTCTCCGCGAGGTAACGTTGAACGTAAACTAGGACCTTGCTATTTTCCATGGTGGCTTCTTTCTCGGTTAGCTCCTCACTTGCCGAGCTCGGGGCAGCAAGACGGTCGATCTGGAATCGCATCCAGGTGGAGAATGCGTTGAAGAGGTCGAGTTCTTCCATGACGTTGAGGAGGATCTTGTGGCCCACCATTGTTAGGCAGGAGACGATGTCCATTGCACGGGTGATCTGGGCCACGGAGAAGCCAATATCGTCTCGTGAATCGAAGAACTGGGCCAGTCCACGGAGGCGGCTGAGAATGATGGCACATCTCTCCAGTGCAGGCAGAAGATTCTCGTGTATCAGACCACGCAAGTTTTCGAGGCCAGATACTACGGCCTTGTCCCATCGTTTGTGGCCCTGTATGGCCATGTTAGCTTTGAAGTTTTGATGAACGGTGTCATCTACTTACACGCTCAGCCAGGTTGTCGACGAGCCATTCACGGACAGGTTCGTGCGCGTGACCAGTGACGACTGTGTGGAACAGAGCCTGGACGATGTTTTTCGGGCCGTGGGCCATCTGCTCCAGGTCTCCCTCGACACTACGTAGAAATCTAGATGGTAGCTCCCTTGTGTTTTTGTATTCCACCTGCATGTGTAGCTGCGTCTGCTTTACATATCGTAGAAGCTTTTGCAACGTAGTGAGCTTTGATGCCAGGAGAGAGATGTTGATAGGGGAAGAGAGAATGAAGGGCAGGTCCATCGGTACAAGATATACTGCGTGATCATCGTCGGCAGGGGACTTCAGGAGAAGGGTGTGAGTTGACACCTGTGGATGAGAGGCATGCTGGGCCAGCTGGAGCACACCTGGCCTATACATGGAGCTCGGGAGAGTGTATCGGAAATCGCCGATGACAAAGGAGTCATAGATGCTGAGATGGAGGCGGCCGTCACTCGTGCCGACGACCATCACGAATACCTGGTCACTGTCCTCGGTGTTGAAAGGCTGGAACAGGAACTCTATGCCTGTCCGTAATGTGAATACCAAGCCATCCTCGCTGCAGCCACGGTCAGCCACAGATGAAAGATAGCGGGAAAAGTTGGCTTACCCTGCCCCGGCACTCGAGCTGGGCAAGGGACTGATCTTGGGCAATGCCGAGTCGACCTCCAGAAAGGTGAGTTCTCGAGGAAAATCCGGCAGGGTGGGTCCCCCGGGCAGCACCAGCTCCTCTGACATGAGTTTCTGCCATGGCTGAGCCGATATCTTCGGGCCCTGAGCTCGTAGCTTGCCTACGGTATTGCGCGACCAGCCGATGTGAGTGATTTTGGGTGCGGTTGTGTCGTCCCCGCAGACGCGGATGTGATGCGCAGCCTTGTTGTTTTCCAAGCCCATCAACCTCACATAGCCGTCACTCCAGCCTACGGCGAGGAACTGGCCTGTTATTGAGTAAGCCACTGTGGAGTGAGAAGCATTCGAGTGCATGAACTCACCGTCCGGCTTCCATCTTACGGCTTGTGGTTCCGGTGCCTGCTGACCAGGCTTTGCGAACTGGTGGATTTTGGACACGACCTGTTCTCTAGGCCGGTATATCAGAAGATTCTTCCCTGATGCATCCCAGCTGACCGAAAGATCAACCGTTGGATTGCTGCAGGGAAAACCATCAGAAACGCGGTGGTCGAATCTGGTCTCGCTGTAGAGCCGCAGCAGCGTGTTTTCAGCCATTGTGAATACACGAAGCTATTCGTGAAGTAGTGAGAGCGATGCCCATTCGAGGGACCATTGCTGGTCCCGCAAGGGAAGGCGCCTGAGGAGAATAAGGCAATGAGCGATGCAGAACCAGATACAGGCCCGTTTTCCCCCGTCAGTTGAGCTGTGCAGTCCGAAGAGGTCAACCTGTCTCATCGACATCGGCAGTCATGCTTCGTGCGATTGTCAAATGTTGGTTTCCTTTTTGGAGGTTCACGGCTTCCACAATCTTGGTTCCTCAGGGCAGGTAACAGTACGTCGCCAGGCTCATATTTTTGTGGAACTGCAACCACCTGTCAGTGGATTGGCGCGTGTTGCAGCCACTGAACATGGGGCGAATGCACCCGTGGGCCACCCCAGGCTCCCTGTCCAGGGTCCGTAAAGGTGCAGCCGAGTGGGTAGAAGAAAGCAGTGATGAGTTACCGGCGCATGAGTGTGTTCGTCATGATAGCATCAAAAAAGTCAATACACAGCTTATTTTATCGGTGCTTTCGCATCCTGCCTTCCCTCTAAGATACGTTTCATTTCATGGGGCCAAATATGATGGCCATCTCCCAACACTGCAAGTCAAACCCGCTGCTCGGAAACTCCTGGGTCGGCACCCAACAATTGCAACCCTTGACCGCTTCACATCAATTTATAGTAGCTAGCTACTGAAGCTCAATCTCTATTCAATCAGGAAGTTGTCGGCATTCGACTTGACCTCCTTCGAGAAAGTCACTTCCTCGTCCTCCTCCAGCAATGAGACCGTGGAAACCTAATACGCACATTAGCTTCTGTGCCATTCACATAGTTCATAAAACGCAACTCACATCAACATCAATGAAAGGAGCCGTCTTCGAGAACCTGACCGTCATGGGGAAGAAGTCGTTCTCATCGTTGGTCTCAGCCTCGAACTCGAACGATCCGCTGGGGTTTTCGTCCGAGACCGTTCCGATGTTCCACTCGAGAGAGTCGCCGGAGACCTCGTACGAGGCATCGAAGCTCGACACAACTGGCTCACTGGCTTGGTAAGGGATAATCACACTGACGTCCTTCAATGTGTCACCACCAGTCAATTCGTACTCGACCGTCAAGTTGTACTTGTCCGCATCCTTATTGATCCAAACAGTAAAGGTAATGGGGCATGCGCTGGTATCGTCTGCCTTGGCCGTCGCTCTCCAGCGCAGCACGCCCACTGACTGGTTAGTGGGGAAACCACGAGCGGTGTTGCTCATCTGGATCACCTTGGAGCTATTGAACAGGTTCTTGTCGACGTTGGGGTGTGTTCGGAACTGGGCGCCGTGAGACGCGTTGGCCGTCAGGTTCAACTTGACCTTGGTCAAGTTGGGATCAGAAATGCGAAGGCTCAGATCACCAACTATCGCAAGGGAGTTAAGGGCTCCTTCTCTCGACAGCTTGGCACTGATGGCCTCGTTGACTACCACATGAATAGCGTCACGGTCTAGGGTCGAGGAGACGCGGGGCTCTGCCGCGGGCTCGGCAACGTGGGCGGGAGATGGCGTGATAAGAGGTGTGTCGTCCACTTCGGCGCCCATCTCGCCCCGGACACGTTCGAACATGTCGGTGGTTTTGGACTTCTTGCCCAGTTGCATACCCTTGCCCTTCGGAGCGTTCAACCTGGATAGATTAGCCGTCGGCCACCACGTCTTGTACCCATAGAGCGACTCACTTGTTGAAGGTCTTGTTCTTCTCGGCTTCGTACGAGTCGTACGTATCCGTCGGCGTCGGGCGCGTAGGGGGAGTGTAAGTAGGGTATACGGGCGTTCTGGGCATTCCACCACCAACGCGGCCGGCTCGAGCTGATTCCTTGCGCTGCATCTCCAGCTGCTTGGCCTTTCGCTTGCGCTCCTCTGTTGCCTCCAATTCCTTGTTCTGTAGTAGAAATCAGTATCGTGTGTCTGGAACAGTCGGGAATAGAGTGACGGACTCTTGCGATGATTTCCTGGATTCGCTCCTCGTGACTCTCCATTTCGAGGAAGGTCTTGATCTGGCTAATGGTCAAGTTCTCGCGATAGCCGAGGGTGACCAGCTCGTCGAAGGCGCTGAGAAGCTCGTATGCATTCTTCACGATCTCTCTCTCGTCGAGACTCTTGCATGTGCTAGTAACGACCTGCGCGAACAGGTGCAGGGAGTCGATGTCTTGAAGGATGTTGGATTGGCGGTTGGTAATAAGCACCATGTAGAGCTCGTCCAGCGGCTGGTAGACGAAGCGCACATTATCTTGTTCGACGGTCGTATGCTGGGTACCACTGTCGGCGAGCTTCGGGAAGGACGCGAGGAGGGCTTCGATACGGGATCGTGGCATCTCCCTGAATTGGCGGGAGAGGACAGCTTTCCCGCCACGGGTGCAAATCGACGCTGCGAGGACGACCTATCCCAGTCAGCATTCTGTATCTGCAAAGTGTAACCAATAAAAGGTTAACAGAAGGCTTCTCACCATTTTGGACGGAGCGTTGTAACGGTTATAGGGCGAATTGGAGATGTAGGCAGGGTGTCGCAATTCGACTTCAAGGTCCCAGGCCAAAGGAGGGACGGGACCACATAGGGAGCTCGAATATTGAGGTCCGAATGTGTGAATCTGGCCAGTGCACGGACCATTTCAACCTTACGTACTGCGGATGACACTAGTCCCAAAGGAGCAAGGTGGGAGCTACCTCCAGAAGGCGCGCCTGATCGCGCTTACGAAATGTAGAGGGGTGGCACCTGGACCTTTTCTTAAATTCCCAACGCGCCTTGTCCTACTCCACCTCACTTGCTCTGCCTAGCTTCACTTCACCATCTTCTGACTCTTTGTTCTACAACCCATCCCTTCTTTGCTCAGGGCATGTCTCCGGATACTTCCTCGACCGAAAGTTGCACCTGAATCGCAAATCTCCCAGAATATCAACTGAGCGCCCCAGTAACGCCCAGCCGAAACCTATCTACTAGTTGAATCGACTGAACGTCGCTAGCTTTGTCGAGCGGACGTCCGAATCTACGACAGCCGAACCTGGCAGCCAAATAGACGATTGTCTCGATAGGCATAGCAGGGTCGTTTCTTTCCATCAAGTACAACGCTTCCGAACTCGCTAGACTGAGAGGGGATGGCGGCCGAAGCAGCTCCACCCCCGAGCCTTGAGGCTCAACATCACGATGAGTACATAGATTACTCTGAAGACGACTCGGCAACGCCTGCTGTGACCCTGAAAGGCTCCAACGCCGACTCATTCTTGGCCAACGCCCATTCTCTTGCCGATACATCAGAGGTTCCCGAGACGCTGCCTTTAAAGCCAGACCACCAAATTCAAGCCATCGAAATGCAGGTCGAGGCGGACGTCGAAGCCATTTCTGTCGCTGCCGATGCACAACTGGATGACGACGGTATAGAATCCGTTGCTGCAGTCGACACCGAAGCCGTCCACCGTATTGATGCCGCGGAAAGCGAAGAAGGGTACTTCAACGAAGCAGGAAACCTCAGTACGATCAACGTTACAGAAACTGAGGGTGCTTACATCAACGAAAACGAAATCAACTGGGAGGAGGGTCTCAGCAACGAACAAGACGCAGATCAAGACGACAGTCGTGTCAAACTTGACAACGATGACTGGCAGCTAGTCGGCGAAGAAGACCACGCCGCACAGGATGCTATAAACTTTCAAGAAGGTGATTCCGAACGCGGGCAAATTGAGAGCCATGAAATCGACCAAGCACTCGAGGATCCTTCCAACAGCTTCGGTAGCCTTGACACGGACCTTGATGCGACTGCCGTTGTCGATGTTGATCCTGCCCCCGAAGAGCAGCAAGCCGCCGGAACCCCAGATTCGGTGGCAGATAATGACGTGAACGAGATAGATTATCACGAGAGCCAGGACGGCTATACGGCCATTGATGCTTCAGCAGAGGTCAGTGACGCCCAGCTCGAGCGTCAGGATGCTTTCCATGAGGCCATTCCCAAAGTTCCCGCTGAACAAGCCGCTGAGGATCATACTATGGGCGAGGACCACGAATCACAGCCTCAAAAAGATGTTGCGAACAATATGATCACGGCTGATGATGATGATGATGATGACGATGATGACGATGTCAACGACGAGGAACCCGACGGGGAAGTCGCCGATGCCCCCGACTACGCCGCGCCTGGCGAAGACACATCAGATCACGAGCACGTGGAGTACGATGACGAAGTACTTGCTGATGCGCGATCATCGGTTTCGGCAGACACACCGTCCAATGGAGAAATGGAAATTCCTGACATCACAGTCTCGTACAAGGGCATCGACTATCCCTTCTTTTACGGTTCCCCGGATAGCGAAGGCAAGGAATGCTTCTTCAATGATCTATCCCTTCTGCACTGCAAGATGGAAGGAGTATTGGCAGGCTTTCGTCGAGAGCTTGCGAGCGAACTCGGTCCATTTGACGAGCTTGTGTTCCAGATCGATGAGCTCGGACTTGAGTTTACCGAAGTAAGTTACTATCCTCTAGAAACGAAATTTATACTAACGAGCTCGAAGTCCAGCCAGCCCGATGTATTCTCTGACATCACACTGGGCCAGATTATCTCTGTTTTTGACTCGCTTGTCAAGAACCAGAATCCAAACGCGTCGAAGCCGCTCTACGCGTACCTTGCTACGCGGCCGAACTGCAAGAAGCGATGGCTTTCACTTGTCGACGATGCTTACAATGGCAAGGGTCTTGATGAAATCAGCTTCTATTTCGCATCTCGGGCGCAGAGCGAAGCTCTTGAGATCTTGGACGATGAACCTGACCTGATTGGCGAGGAAGACAATGCAGATGCTGCCGCTTGGCCGCAGTCCCCTGGCGAGAGTGAACATGGTGACCAGAACGACGATGAGGCCCAGGGCGAAAGTGCCGAAACCAATGAGCGTTCCAATGAGGGCGACGACGTTGGCGATGGCATTGCCGGAGACGACGACGCACAGTCACAAGATGCTGTTGATGAGGACCCCGCCCAGCCAGACGCGAGCGCCGTAGAAGATGTGGATGCTGAGGCAACAATGGTTGACACTGAGGCTGCCCTCATGGATGAGTCCACCGCAGTCGTGGATGTTGACGCCGTTGAGGACGTCGACGTGGTAGACATGATTCAAGATCAGCAGCCTGAACATGATCTGGAGAATGGTAATGCCAGCTGTTTCTTATCAAGTCCTTGCTTTTACCCCAGTTTCTGCATTTGCACCAGCTGCGCTTCAACCTTTGCTGCAGACCAGATGGTGGAGGAAGACGACTTCCGAAACGAATCTCTGGTGCGGACGATCGGAGAATCTGCTCAGCAACAAAGACACTTCCAAGACGGTCACTCGCTTGTGGAGATTTCCGAGGGATCTCTTACGCGAACACCATTTCCTCACTTCCATTCTCATTCTGATGTTAGCATGGCATTTTCTTCAATGACAGATGCTGACAATACAACCCAAGCTCCAGAAGTCAACACATCCAACCCACTTATGTGGGACACGCAGGAAGCAGATGCGTTCAACACTGAGGACGCTCAAGACTTTGCAGAAGACGAAGACCTCGCGCACAATTTGTATCAGACTGTCGGAGGCACCGATGAAAACTCAGCGGACAAGGTAACCCCCAACACCAGTGCCACGTCGACTTTAAACGGCGACGAAGAGGTCGCCTACGACAACGAGCTTGATCTCAATGCCGACCTTCCTGAAAACGAAACTGGTGACGCTGAGGTTACTGGCCAGGGCGACGAACTGGCAGAAATTGATTGGAGGGAGTTTACTGGAGACGGCGATGATGTTGCGAAGTCTCCTTCGATCTCTGGCAAACGCCCGAGATCGGATGTGGACGACACGTTGGATGATGATGTTCAGAAAGGTATGGTCCATCTTCTCAAAAGACGTAGGACACGCAGACTAACCTTTTTGCCTCAGACGTCAAGCGTCGTCGGTCTTGAGCTTCTTCAGGCATCCTCTCAACTAACTCTCCCTATGGCGTGTCTACCGATACAGCCCGGATCTAGGTCTGCTGGACTTTCGGATTCCAACGCGACCAAGTTGGCGATCGCGGATACAACAGCGTGATCCTGCGACTACCAGGATATTCTATCACAGGGCACCATGCGATCAAAAGGCGTCTCAATTGGGCCAACAAAAGTGCCCACCCAAGGTAGGCTTCCGACATTGAATTTCTTACTGACATGCAGCTTTTCCAATCCACAACCACCAGCCAGGCGGCGACCTGGCGTACCAAATGGACGACACTGTTGATGCAGTTTCTTCTCAATCTTCCCGATACCCCGTTTATTCTCTTGCGATGTTGGTGGATTTCTGGCGTATAACGGGGCTGAAAAGTGACGAGATAGCCCAATTGGCTCGGTCAATTTTTCTTGTACAACAAGTCCTTTCGGGGAAGGACATGAACAATGGTGCTGGAGGCCTGCTCAGCCAGGTGAAATATGAATTCTTCCTGAGAGCAGATGTGGATATCATCATCTGGATCTCCTAAGGATATCTGCTCCACAACCGGCCGCATTTCCCTCGGAAACGGGCTCCTACTCAAGGAGGCGTATCAGGGGTGCCAGCTCCACCAAACTGAAGCCTTGAGTCTCTTCAGGAATGGACCCGCGATAAAAATATGTTACCTAATGAAGAATACGCATCTGTTTACCTGACTGAAATGATGCTGTGTGTACTCGTTGTGTTTAGGTGAATAACTGATGATTATGAGCCTCTCTTGACTTTGGGAAACGACGTCACGTGATATAGATGGATTCACGCCACATGGGATAGCGGCGTTGAAGACGGCGAATGGATGAGCGAACCCGTCCAGCATCGGCCATCGAGCAGTGTTTGTTCGATATTATGAGAGGATCGTGGTGCGAAGCCATCAAGGGGAGCCAACGTTAGACGGTGTCCATGAGCGTGCGCATCTGGATGAGACGGTCACACGCTGCAGAATTTTCGTCATTAGTTGCACTATTTGCAGTCTGTTCTGGTCTTTTCATCTGATGTTGGACCTTTTGTGGTTCATGGTTACAACGGATCAGGGACGCAGACTAGTATGACGGGCATGAAGATGGGCAAACTAGGGGGGATCACGGGAACCCTGCGAGGAAGAGGTTTAACAGAAGCTCGGGCTTTCCCATATGTGTCTTGCAGGTGGTTTGACGCAGTGAGCCTAGCCCAGCGAACGATTTGGTAGGTAAAGATTTTAAGACCTGTCAGTGAAGGAGGTTTGGAGTGAAAAGACTTGGTGTTTCATCTCCTGTAGACGACCAGCAGTGCGTGTTTTTTTTGGATAGAGTTTCCTCATGGTTGTCGGCCATTTTGTTGCCCCTGGCTAGCAAGACGTGGGAATCCCTGCGTGCTTTCTTGCCCTATAGTTTTATTCGTAGGCCAGATTAATGATAGGTTTCGTTTCGACGACGAACGCTCTCACTCACGCGAGCGCGGTTCTGCCGCCGTCACCGTATTGCTGATTACCTCCTTGCATAACCAAGGGAGACCAATGGGCATTTTGCAGTGCTTGCAGAGCTTTGTCAGGGGAACGACATGTCAACGAGGGTTGTTCCCGAGGAGGTGGAGTGTTCGCTCCTCGATTCGGAAGGGGGATCCGGGGAGGGGTCTGTTGGAGATATTGGGCATGGAGGCATGGAACACGAGGCATGGCGAGGAAGTCTTGTCGTGCCTTGGGGAAGCGGTCCTCGTGAAGGCGTTGGTCAGAGTTACGGCATAGTATCGCGCCTTTGCATCCCCCTGCCATGACGTTCTTACCTAAGATGTGCTAAGGGAAATTCAAGGGTACGATTTGACGGGAGGATTGGGCGGTGGGTGGCCACAGCAGTATCCGTGTCGGTGAAGCGGACTCGAGATATTCCCGTCCGCCGGGGATGACGAATCACGCTAGCAACAAACAGAACTGCGAAGAGAGGGACTTGGATGTGGCTGTGTGTGATTGTCTAATAAGTGAGAGCGCCATTTGTGTCGTGTTCAGTATCGAGAGGCAGCGAGCGGCCAGCGGGTTTGGACAGTGTCATTTCGTAATGAACCTGTTTCAACGGGACCCCACATGGACTGTGAGAGAGAAATAGAAATGCCGATTTCCCTTTCTT
>JAIMZG010000235.1:0-47342 GCA_020466075.1 Colletotrichum coccodes | reverse complement strand
GCGTACGTATTCCAACGTTCAACTTCTACTACTCTCTCTCTCTCTCTCTCTCTCTCTCTCTCTCTCTCTCTCTCTCTCTCTCTCTCTCTCTCTGTCCCTCTACTTCTATTTTAACCATCCGCATCTCACTCTCTGACGTGATACGAAATGTCCAGCGTCAAAGTGACACCGCGATCGCGTAAGAGAAGCGCTCCTCCCGAGGATAAAAACCTGCTCAATCGCCGAAAAGTCCCGAAGATAGACCGGAACATGGGAAAACTTGAAACTGCGCCAGCAAACGCATCCAAGACGTTTGACGAAGACGGTGACCTGATTCTCAGCGTTGGAACTCCTCCAACAGCCTTCCGCGTATGTTCCCGCACCGTTTCCCGTACCTCTCGGGTTTTCAGAGTGATGCTACGTGGTCCCTTTGCGGAGTCTCGCCCCGACGCTGGCGAGTGGATAGTGGCCTTGCCAGAGGATGGAAGAGAGGAAATGCAAATCTTCCTCAACATGATCCACGGACACTTCAAGCTTGTTCCGCTCACGCTTTCGGTCCAGCAATTCTATCATCTTTTACTTCTCGTCGATAAATACGACGCTCTTTCTGCCATCCGGCCAATGGCTCAAAGGTGGACCAAGTCATTGGCGCACCAGACGCAAGAGCCCTATGTACTTTGGGTGGCATGGGAGACTGGCCATTCCCGCCTTTTTCGACAAATGATTATGAAGATGGCGATCAAGTCCCAGGTCTGCATCATATCACAAAATAATGCCCTGTCCACCTACAGTTGGCAAGCGGCAAAGGACCTCGGGAAATATCTCGTGTATGGCTCCAGACAGAATCATTGGACACCACAGCTCGGGAAGCAAAACTCCTATCCACTTGTGCCCGTCCGCAACATGCGGGGATTGGAAGAGTACGACGTGATAAGTAAGGCTGCTTTTGTTCTCAAGGCTCTTGTGGTATCTGACTCGGGAGATATAGACACAATCGTAAAGTGCCGAAAGATTTGGGTGGACGCTGAATTAACACCATTCTTCAAGCTTTATGCCTTGCTGAAAGATGGAGCCCTCAAGTCCACCATGCATAACTTCGACAAAAAAGCCCGTTTGGGATGGAATTGCAATGCTACGGCCATTGGTTCATTAGTAATGCAGTTCGCGGAACAGGGCCTCGATATCGGAGATTCGCAGGTGGCTCAGTCATGCCAGTTGTCCGTCGAAAAGCTTCGGGTATCCTTGAGAAATATCAACTTTGACGGAGAAACGAGCTCAAAAGGAATTTGTACCAACTGCAGAAAGTGGCTGACGAAAAAACTTGACGAGGAAACTATCACGGCCACAGAAGTTGCTGCGCAAACTCAATTCATCAGCAGCCACCAACTGGATTGCATTAACCGGCGGGGCAGGGAGACCGGGCTAGACCTAGCTGGATGAACAGCTCAAGGAGTGGGGCAGTATGCGAGAGAGAAAGCGTGATCGAACTTGGCTCGGTTACAGAAGGAAGAAGAGAATCTTGCAATGTTTACGGCCGAGGCGGTGGGCGTTACGGCATCGCAAATCAGGTTTAGGGTGAGTGAGGAATGCTCAGTGACCAAGGCTTTCTCAGCCGACTGGTGAAGAAACCGTCCCGTGAAATGGTGTCTTTAGTATACGACATCCCCCCGAAGTGGGCAATTTTCATACCTTCCAGCAAAAAGGAAATTGTATGAAAGCTACGAGGGCTTGAGTATTTGTGATTCAGCTATTTTGCGGCTGTGGCTGCGGTTCCAGATATCAACGTCGAGCTATTGACTCCTCAGACGTGTTAGCTACGGGCGCAACATTGACATTCCCGGCCTTTCCATTCTCAACTTCAGGCGAGTTGCTATAAGTGTAGCTTCCTTCGTGCTCGTCCTCATTCCCACTCTGTGCAAGCTTCGCTGTCCTGTTGATCACATGTTAGCATCGCGACCGTGCTTGGGCGCGAGCAGACTTACTCTTTGCGCTTGATGTAGATATTGAGAACGTGGGTTGCCGCAATGAGCGCAACAGCACAGCCGAGGCAGAAAGAGAATCCTTTAGGATAGCTCGGGGATTCAACGGTCGGGAAAGTCAGCAAGGGCGTCCATGCTGTTGACGACTGGGCGATGATGGTAATCATGACGAGGGTGAACGACCGCTGTTCGGGAGAGTCTCGGAGGATGGTGTTGACCCAGCCGTGCAACACGCTTGACAGAGCGTTGGACCAGTACATGGTTGCGAAAGCGAACCACTTCGCCCCCTCGGGTATATCCCAGACCACGAGCATGATCAGGCCGGTGACGTTCCAGAGCGAGGAGAAGGTAATAGCCCACGCTGGTCCCAAGACAAGGTCGGACAGGAAACACGCCACGATATTGTAGAGGATACCCAAGGCCGGTGCAATGGTTCCCATCTCGTTGACCTGCGCCGGGCTGTAGCGTCCCAAACTCTTGATCCACAGCAGGAAACTGCCAGTGCTCTTATGGATGCCGGCGTTCCAGAACAGCACGTCGACGAGGACGACGGTCCAGAACTGCGGGCTGAGGAAGATCTTCTTGAGATGCCCGAGCTTGAACTTTCCGCGCGTGACGTGGCCGCCGCGTTCTAGGCGAGCCTTTGCAACCTTTATATCGTGATCGTTAAGGATCCAGCGGTTCGGCTGCTCGACGGTACCCGGGAGGAGGAAGTAGCCGAGGATGCCGACGGGGATGGTGATGACGGCGCAGATGATGTACATCCAGCGCCAGCCGGACATCCCGTTGACGCCCTCGAGGCGGTGCGAAGCGCCAGCAGCGATTAGACCTGCGGTCAGGGTTCCGAGGTTGAGACCGGTGTAGAAGATGCCGCCCCTGCGGGCGATTTCGTGGCCTCGGTACCAAGAGCCTGGGAAGAAGTCAGGACGGGTTTAATCCCTTCACAGCCTGCGCGAGCTTGTGCTTACCAAAGACGTAGTGCATGGCCGGGAAGAAAGCAGCCTGAGAGGGCATGTCAGCGAAAGCTTTTTGCGGCAAGACCGTGGCAAGTCCCCGGGGGTGAGTTGTACCTCGAAGAAGCCGACCATGAAGCGATAAGCCGCCAACTCTGCGAACGAGTGTGCGCGGTATTGTAGAAGCGTGAAGAGACCCCAGAGAATATCCATGGCGGGAATAGTCCAGTACATGGGAATGTACGTGAACAAGAACATAAAGGGGACCATGCCGACTACGGCGCCGACGGTGTACATGGTTTGGAGCTCAACCAATTCGTTGCCTTTGAAGCCGAGCTCTTCCTTCATGCCTCCGACGTAGGCATTGTCTGCATACGTTAGAGCTGTTGTCCTCGGACCTTGGCGAATATTAAAGCATGGGACCTACTCAGGTTGGCTTGGTCTGTCAAGAAAAGGTTAGTTCGTCTGAGGGAAGTCTAACGGAAGATCAAAAGATCGCACCAATGTACTTGACCCAGTAGGCCAGAACAGCGTAGGGAACCACAATTAGATCCAGCTTGATGATGAACTTGCGTTCTTCGGGGGTGTCATCGTCGGAATACCACTGGATCTTCCACCACTGTTTTCTGGGAACAGTGTTATCTACCGCCATCTTTGACCCAGTGCAAGCAGGTTCTATTGCTTGGGTCGTTCGGGCGTCGAATCTGGCTGGAGCTCGATGTTGGTCTCTCGCAAGACGCCGAGATGGAGCAGTCGAGTTTTCACACGTCTCTACCAGATTCCCTGATGTGGCCCAACTAATATCTATATGACACCTGCCGGCCGGCGGCCGTAAACCCCTGCACGCCAGAAAATCTTCCCACATTATCGATTGCGCCAGAGTATCTCGAACTTGTGCCATGCGAACCGTTCGTCAACCAAACCGGTAATTGTGGGAGGAGTCCCGCACGTTGAGGACATCCGGAAGTCGGGAACCGTCCGACATCGCCAGAATCGCATCCTCCGCAGGGGGGCCTCGTGGCGAGAGTGGTAAGCCATAAGCTTCGATGTGCAAGACCCTGCCGGGGGTTGACCGACACCCCGCGCGTACGACTTGCAACTTTAGATCAATTCGTCCGGAAAGGGGGATGTGGGTGGGACCTGTAGTTCTATTGGAAGCGTATTCGGCGTAGATCAAATGGCCTCAATGGCAAATGACCCGTTGCTTTGCTGACAGAGATATGCTCAAAGGCGGAAGAAAAGCCTGAAAATGGGATTTTTGAAGTGATTTGAGTGGTATTTGCGGAGTATCCGCTGCACGATGTCGGGGTTGTTGACTGGCAGACTGGCAGGCCGATAATGACGTGCTTCATGGTCGTGATGGTGTGAGATGCGCTGCAGGCCGGCTCGCGCTGTGCCTTGAAATGCTGTTGAGTGTTGACTAATTTGATTGGCCAATTTTGTATCGTTCAACTATTTACCTGCCGAGGTGAACTCCTTAACAAGCAATTGAGGTGAGAACGAAACTGGCGAAAATGTGAGTGAAGAATATGGAGATGAAACGGGAAACAGTGGTGTTTCGTTGGCGTCCATCCCCCCGGCCCCTCCAGTCTTCCGCTGGTGTCCGCCGGCGCTCGATCTTCATCACCCATGTTGAGGATTCGCACTCCGTATTGGGGAAAATGTAACCGCGGGGTTATCCGGTTCTCTATTCATGGTCTACAGCGATTGTAGCAGACTACTTCTGGATTCACTACGCATGTTATGTTGTACGTAACAGGAAATCGTCCCCTGCGCAACGTATCACAGTCCTGAAACATAGCCATCCGGCTATACCGGCCACTTGCAACATGCTCGGTCTTAGTCAAGTGCATGTCTCGGCCGCTGCCATCTCAACTTTAGGCACCGTTGACCTTGAAGCCACGAGGATGATGCACCCTAAATCTATGCTCGAAGGTGTACTGGCGATCTCAATACCGTAGAAGTGCGTTGTTAGTTAGCTCCAACCCTTCCTAGAGCTTTTGTCGTGATGACGGCGTTGGCCGATATGCGGCACCGCACGGTTCAATCCGCATCCGTTTCGATAGAGTCTAGACTGACTGTCAATGTATCCAAGAGTTATCACTCGAAAAGAGAAGCGAGAATAACGGAACTGTTTATCTAATTGAGAGTCGATGTCGCAAGGAGTCGCTGTCATGTGATTTCATTACTGGCGTAGTGTTGCTCCGTTAATGAGCATAATATAGACTGTCTGACGCTTGACTGGAGCCACTACGTCGATCATACGAGTGGTAAGATAACAGCTGAGACGCCTCGCATAGAGTTGAGCTTCACACAGAGCTAGTTTGGCGTGTGTGCAATGGTATAAATGAACCTCATGACTGCTGTGCAAATAACGTTCTTTTCGCACTCTATCTGCTCTTCACCTCTGTATCTGACATACATATTTCTTTCATTGTTGCTGGCCAACGTATCTGCTCTTTTTTCTTTCAAAAGCTCATTCCCAAGTTCAAAATGCAGATTACCGTCACTTCCATTATGGTCGCCCTGTTCGCCATGAGCCAGCTTGTGGCGGCTGCTCCGGTATGAAGTCCCCCACTTCGAGATTCTACGACAAACAAAGACATGCGAGGGGGTGAAAGACTCGATTTCTAACAAAGCTTCAGCAAAAAAACAGTGCTCGTGAGCGCTTCAAGAAAGAAAGCTGCCAAAGCCAGGCGTGCATTGACTCTGTCGACTCGGGCTGCCCACTCACCAGCATCAATTTTGTACTTGGAGGCTGCGACGATCCCAGTCAGTAGTCTATCTGTGGTGGGGACGAGGCAAGAGTCGTTGGCTTGTCGGGGGCTTATGAGGTGTCAACTGTGGCTGGGTAAAATAGGCAGATGGATCGCCTCACAAGAGTTCCGTCTGGGTGGAAGCCAGGTATCATCAATCAAGGCCAACTGACATTCAACTCATTGGGTTTGACCAAAACATCATCCTGAGGTTCCTGATGCAAAGTTGTATCGTGATTTTATAATTATCCAAGTACTGTTAAGTCGTTGGCTCCATTGGAATATGATGAACGCATTTCTAGCTAAAGATGATCAGTGCCTGACAGAGATTGGACAACTGTTCGCTACGGCAGGTGTTCGGTTACTGAGCAACTTGGAACATAAATTTCAAAAACAAAGTAATCCGTAATACTATACTGTCACAAATGTTGTTTCATTTTTTGACGTAGCTGATGGCATTGTCGTAGAAGCCAGATGCTTATTCTGATCTGCCAAGGGAGCGACCGCAGGTGTCGCAGAATGAACCTCAACACAAACGAACGGAAGCTTCTTGGAGGGGAATCGACGTTTTTAAAGACTAAGCTCAGGGCTGTGGATGAAAAGATAAAGCGAAGAGAATGAACAAGACGCAAATCAACTAGTCACATGAACTTGGCTGTTCGAATTTCCGACATCCTTGATTTCGCCTAGGCGGACTTGGTGCACCGCCTTGCGCAAACCGAGCTTGGACTTGTGAACATTTCCTAGCACCTTTCCATAGGGGCTCGAAGAGGCTAATTTTGATATGATTTGGAAATCTTGCTCGGGTCACTTGAAAGCCACCATGTGAATGCCGGGACTTTGTTTTCTATTCTTTACAATAACCTGAACCTTTCCATGCGTGCTTGGAATTTCTGCCTCCTCGTAATGTGAGGTCTGGTGAGAGATCAGAACCATCAGAAAGCAGAAGCTTTCTGATCTC
Source organism: Colletotrichum coccodes (assembly GCA_020466075.1). Lineage (NCBI taxonomy): Eukaryota > Fungi > Ascomycota > Sordariomycetes > Glomerellales > Glomerellaceae > Colletotrichum > Colletotrichum coccodes. Next base: position 40,714 of record JAIMZG010000235.1, on the reverse strand, counting down.
ACCGCAAAAGCTTTGTGGCATCATCGGCCAAACTGCACAACATCGAACAAGCTTAGACCCTTTGAATACTTGGTCGCAATGCTCTATAGAGCAACCACTGTAGGATTGGCAATGTTGCACATTGCATGCTCAGCTGAAGGCACAGAGTCGCCTCACGGCTCAAAACCTCTGTAGTGCACCATGCCGCCACACCACCAGTACACTACTATAGTACAGACAACTTCACAGGCGTGGTCGGTGATTATGAAGGGGAGTTTTGGGTCTACTGGTCTACCGCGATATCCGTAAATTCTTGGCTGTGCCTCTCATCCGAGAGCCGATGGACATTCGTCTTCTCTTATCTCCGTCCCGGACGGAATCTCACAGATGCCGTCTCAGTCTCATTTCTTCGGAGTGGGGTGCCACGGTCCGTCCTCGCGACGTCGTTACTTATTGCGCATGTGCAGCATGTCTTAGCGTCTCGGACGTTTCCAAACCCTGCACACCGGACGACTCCAGCTGTTTGCCCGTGGCCACAGCTCCGAACCATACTTCCACTTGACTGGTCCATTCCTCATCCCAAATATACCAAGGGCACACGAATCTCGCTTCAGCATAGTTTCACAACGCCAGAGATGAGTGGTTTGCTGACCAGTTTTAGCTACTCGATCGAGATGGGGAGTTCCGATGATGGTGAAGGGGGTCAGCATGATTCCGTTGACGTATAAGACCAAGAATACACGGTTTGCACTTGGGTAGGATCTTCCTCTGCCTGTATTTACTCAACAGGTGTAATTTCGGTTGACATGGATATTTTGAAGATAAACTCCCTCTATCTCGGCGGCGCACTCGTATGCGTCACGCTGGCTGCGGTACGGGACCCCTGTTTGCAACTCGCAGATTTCCAAGTACCGTCTGGGCTAACAAAACCCGACCCAGTACATCTACGCCGGTCTGACAAATCCTCTATCTGACATTCCAGGGCCGTGGTATACCAGATTTACGACTCTTCCGTCAACCTTCAAGGTCATAACAGCCCACCATCCGGATTGGATTCATGACTTGCACGCAAAATATGGCCCGGTGGTACGATACAGCCCACGCGAGGTCGACATCTCTGACCCGCCGACTTGCCAACGCATCCATAGCGTCAAGACCGGCTTTCTCAAGTCGCCCTTCTACTCGCTCCTCATCACCGATTCCTCGAGCGTATTCAACGAGATTCGCCCAGAAATTCATCGCAAGTATAAGCGTCTCTTATCAAACCCCATGTCAGAGACTGGCTTGAAGACGTTCCTCCCCCGCATTGACAGCAAGGTACGCCTCGCCATTGAGCGCATTCGCGATGAGAATAAGGCCCGCGGCGCCGCTGATATTGCCAAATGGTTCATGTTCCTCTCATTTGACGTCATCGGTGACCTGGCTTTTGGCGAGTCATTTGGCAACCTGGAGAGTGGCAAGGTATGAAGCTCCTTTCAAAGTTTCGAGACAACATGCTGACCGCACATGTTACACACAGAAAAACCAATCAGTCAATGATTTCGTCAGCTTGGGCTTCGTCGGTGGGCTCCGGTCCATGTTCCCTACGATCGCGCGGATCTCGCTCTACCTCCCTATACCAGTCTTTAAAGAGGCCACTGCCATTCAATACCGAACCTTTGACTATGCTCAAGGGGCGCTTGACCGCCACGCCAAACGCGTCAAAGAGACTGGATCTGATCCGCACCCAACGGTATTCTCTAAGCTCTACAACGCCGGGGAAGAGGAAACTTGGACCCCGATCGAGGTCCGCGACAACGCTCAGGTCTTCATCGTTGGCGGCAGCGATACCACCGCCAACTCCATGATCTACCTCATTTGGGCCGTATGTAGTATCCCCGAGGTCAAGGCTAAGCTTTTGAAAGAGCTAGACACTCTACCAGAGAACTATAGCTACGACGAGTTGAAGGACTTGACTTACGTGAACTGGGTTGTCAATGAAACTCTCCGGCTGTACACAGCTTTGCCTTGTGGTCTTCAAAGACTAGTTCCACCCGGTGGAGCCGAGCTTGCAGGTCAGTTCATCCCTGGAGGCTTCACGGTTACGACGCAAGCCTATAGTCTGCACCGCGATGAGCGCGCTTTCCCCGACCCATATCGTTTCTACCCCGAGAGGTGGGAGAATACTACGCAGGAGATGAAAGATTGCACCATGCCCTTTGGTGGGGGTGCGAGAAGTAAGTTTACCCGTCTTGCTCCCACGTCTTCCCGATTCGACATGTTGCTAACCTCCACGACAGCCTGCTTGGGTCGGCACTTGGCGCGAATCGAGCTTCGTCTCATTACTGCTAGGTTCTTCAAGGCCTTCCCGAACTCGACGGTGTCCGATATAGAGGGGATGTGTGATAAAGATATGGAGCCGGCGTTGCACTTCCTGATGGTTCCGAGTGGTCATCGCTGTTTGATCAAGTTGGATGAGTAATGAAGTTGTTGCAAAATACAGTCACGCCTAGGCTGATTTCGAGCACGAAGTATACACGTGCTGGCAACGACACAGAGGACATTAGATATGCTTCTGAATCAGCCAGAAAGTCAAAAAAGTAGAACCCAAGTTCCCGGGTTTCCAATCTTGTCTCATCGACTTGGCTCCTGTCACGTAACCTGCTGGGATCAGCACATAGTATTCCTCATGCCAGGTGCCTTGTCAGGTGACTGAGCTTCCCTGACAACTATATATACGCGCCCTAGTTAGCAACACTCTTTTAGCTCACAACAAGCTACTTTCAACCCAATTCTCACATACCTTGCTGCAAGCTCTAACTCGTGACAGCTCCTAGGATGATGGACAGTGTGTTGGAGAACAAGAAATCCTGACCGCGCGAATCAACACTCAAGTTGGATGCTAGCTATCCAGTGTAGATGCGTTAAATGTGGGAGCCTCTGTGAGACATCAACTCGGAAGGATAGGGGAGGGGAAACGTATGCCAAGACAAGACCATGACTACGAGTCGCCGGCTAGCGGTTGGGATTGGAGCCAGGATGTAGATTTGAGTAACTGATAACAAAGCTGCGATACATTCGAGCTCTTCAACGTGCCTGGAGTGAAGGTCGCCAGTCTTCACAAGCAGGAAGTGCCGAACCTGAATAACTCTGCGTGTGAACACAGGCAGTATCTCTCGGTGTGGGAGTTTTGGTTATTTCACGACCAAGACACATTCCAGGGCGGTAATCTACAATCTCTCAAGCCACTAGATCACGCCGCTTATCACTAGCAAAAAAGAAACTCCGAGGGATAAATGATAGTAGTCCGCGAACAAACGTGGACCATCGGACATGATCAAAGCCAATCTCAACCCCATCTGGCGCGGTGTCTTCACACGCCAGCGCTACCGATCTATCGTCGAAACCATTCTTTTATGTTGGTTTGTTGGAGGCAAGGTCATGTATCCGACCTCAGTATGCTAAGGCCTGGTCGAACTCGCTGACTTGTCGGCGAAGTTCACCGAAGCGGGGCGGGTGTCGGTGGCGGGCCGGCTTAATGATCCGCAATGGAAGCAGAAAAGCTCCGGCAACACCGCTTACGTGAATCATGGCTTACGGAAGCCGATTGGCGAACCAGAGAGCAGAAGCCACCACCCCGCCGGGGGTGCTCCGCGCCAATAGGCAATACGGCAGTTGATGCAGGAGCACACCCTCTGCTCGAGTCGTGTGCTCTCGTGACGCGTGCAGAACATCTGTTGTTGGGCTGGCGGAAACGAATCGTCTGCAGTAGGTAACGGATGACTGGAACCTGCCGGGCTTCTTTTTTTCGAAATGGGAACCCCAGAAGTTTACCTGCTGTCCACTTCTTACAACGCGCCTCAGCTCTGTATGACTTTGAAGACGCACCCGGCTCAGCCGTTCGTCATGGTGCCGTTATGCCCCGGCTGCAAGTGCCCCACTACCCCGCCGTCTCTCTCCATGGGGGGTCTGATCTTTTATGCGAAGCTCTACAGTGTGAAATCCGTAGACGGGAAGAGAGTAGTAATAGCTTACTTTTGCCATTCGTGAATTATGTGCGCTTGCTATGATTGCCTGATTCGGTCGTCCCTGTATAGCTTTCCTTCTTATACACATCATAGACCACAACGTTACTGATCCCACACTTACAGCACGGCATCAACTCAACGCTTTTCCATCGTTGATTAGACATACGATAGCAGTATACCAGATGGAAACCACACCAACCCTGAGATCGCCAATGCAGCCAATCCCAGCCGCTCCAGCTGCCAAGGGAGGCACATGTCCAGTCGACGCAGAGCAGACTAAATCATGTACCAATCTTTGGCGGTCTTATCCCCAACGACAACGAGGTCAACCCTGGTGCTAGCGAGCAGGTATGGGCTTACTAGTTGGGTATATGCTGATCCGAAGTCAAGTCATCCATCGCACCCGAACGAACACCAGAACAGTCGAGCAAGGGGCTGGCCAGGCGTACGTGCTCTGCCTATGCCTAACCCCATTGCTGAGAACAGGTTGACAGTGTTCAATGCCCTCTAAAAATGGGTCCGCTCCGGCGATTAGCAATATGCTGCGTATGTTCGAGAGCCTGGATGTGACTCCAACTTAGTCTCAGCACACGTCCATCTCATATCGAACCATTGATATGTCAGCCGGCGGTCTCATTCAGTAGCATGCTGGAGCCGTGGAGATATTGGAGCAAGAGATGCTCAGCTCTGGCTCTGTGGATGTTCAACCTACACTTGATCAAGTCGCGATGATGCCAAACTTGCCGCTCAGTATGGCATGCAATTCCGCCTTCTCCTAAGCACTTTTATAGTGTACATGCTTGGTTCTGGAGCACGCTGCCTATTTTCCCATATGTCTCATTGCCTTTGTCATACATACCGACACACCGAGACATTGATTAGCGTCAACAATCCTTGGATATCAGGTACTGCGCCGCATGTCTCGGAGGAAAACACGGGGTCGGTTTTTGACACAAAGAATTTTGGTCCAGCGCAGGTATATGTAACTTGTGGTGGTAAAAGCACAATCAATACTAACCAAGAGGCCTTTTCATACCACTCTCCTCATGCTTTGTAACGCAGTGGCATAAACGATTCGAATCAGCCGATCGCAACCAAGACAACACACATACCAGGAACAGGATTAGCGACACGGCCGGCATATGCGGTGCACCAGCACTGACCAAGCTGCAGAGGACTGATAGCCCTACCAATGCGTCCTCGAGAAAACGCAAAAATAAACGCCTACTACTAATCAGTGTAACAAGACCATAGACTGAGCATAATCGCTGAACCTGAAGCTCAGTCTGCAAGCGGGATGCTAGACTACTACTCCATTTGGCATTTTCTCGACTGTTTGACCACCTCTCACAGCCAGTGCCGTGCATATTCTGGGCATACACGCAGTAGGTCTTTCACATCGGAGGTTGGCCTGATGTAAACGAAGCGTCGTCGAACTTGCTCCTGATTTAATCAAGTTTTGCGTGGCACTGTGTACCTTGCATAAGCTCAGTCGTTTTGGCGCATAAAGAGAGCTAAGATCGGATCCCCCGCCCTATCCAACTTCTGCCGAGACCAGGCCGGCAACCGCCGTACCCCCTACTCCAAAACCGGGCCCCCATATACCCCAAAGCAATCGTTGCCCCGGCGGCAGAATGGCCCGAGCATGCCCTATGACTTCATGCTCAGCCGCCCGTTGTACTACGACTTGTACCTCCGCCCTCGCAACCTCAGACGGCAATCATTAACCCCTCATTCTCCTCTCTTAAGCATCTATTGAGATCTCATACCCTCTCATCCCGCTCAACAACACCATCAAACACCTCATAATGGGCGACAATCCCACCGCGAAGCGTCAAAAGTCCTCCAAGGACGTCCCTTACGAGCTCATTTACTGGCCCGGACCCCCCGGCAGAGGCGAGCACGCCCGCCTCCTCCTCGAGGAGGCCGGCGCTGAGTACACCGACACCGCCCATGTCGAGGACGGCATCAAGACCGTCCTGGCTCAAATCGACGACAAGAACCTGGGCGACGATCTCAACCCACCACCGCTGGCGCCGCCGATCCTGAAGCACGGCGACCTCGTCATCAGCCAAACGCCCAACATCCTGCTGTACCTGGGACCTCGGCTGGGTCTCGCGCCCAAGGTCTCCGAGGATAATGACGGCATCTATCACGTCAACGCCCTCGCGCTGACGGCGCTGGATGGTTTGAGCAACGAGGCGCATGACACGCACCACCCCGTCGCGACCGGGCTGTACTATGATGACCAGAAGGAGGAGAGCAAACGCAAGGCCAAGGATTACATTGCCAACCGACTGCCCAAGTTCTTCGGCTACTTTGAGCGGGTGCTGAAGAGCAAGGTCAGCGGGGAGGGGCCTTGGCTCTATGGAGGATCGTTGACGTATGCAGACCTGGTGCTGTTCCAGGTGGGTCATTCCACGGGTTTCGGTTCGGTCTGTAATGCTGACTTGCGCAGTGCCTCGATGGTCTCAAGTTCGCTTTCCCCAACGCGCTCAAGCGGCTCGAGGAAAGCGGCGGCTATAAGGGCCTCTTTGAGCTCTACGACGCCGTCAAGGAGCGTCCTAAGATTAAGGAGTATCTCGCCAGTGAGCGAAGACAAAAGTACTCCCAGGGCATCTACCGTCACTATCCCGAGCTGGACGAGGAGTAAAAGGGCGAGCACAAGTGGACAGTTTTCCTCGTCCATGGACAACGAAAAGAATACAAGCATGATTAGACTTGATTGTTTGTTGCACAAGAAAAGCGTAGCAAACAATCAGTGTGTTCACGGCTACTGGCTATATCGTAGTGCGAAAAAACAGCTGAGGCTCTTTCTAAAAATTGTGGTTCTGCTGCACGAAAGTCCAGGCCGATCGTCAGTGTTTGACATTCGTCTTGTCGTCCTGCCTCCCCGTCGGCGCCCCAAGTACCTGGTTTATGCGGATGCAAGTCTGCCATGAATAGGCCCTCAAAAGTGTCTCCAAGCTCGACAACGAGGCTACTGCCAAGTCTAGGAGGTTAAGGAAGAGCCAAGACTCGATGGAAAAGAATACCAAAAAGGGTCCGCGTGTAGCTATAGACGGCAAAAACTACGACAGTAACCAGAGGCTCGAGGTTACGGAGACTACTGATACGGGAACACCAAGACCAGTAACACGGAGAACGAAGTGCGCAGAATGAGCGAGACGAGCGGCCTCGTCCCAAGCTGGGAAAGATGACGGGAAACGGCTGATCACGATGCAGGATGTGGAGAACACCCGGGCACTGCAGAATGATACTCACATGAGCGTGTTGCAGTGCATTGACTCCTGGGAGCACGCCGGCAGCACCTTGAAGTAGATGAACAAAGGTTAGCGATGACCTGCAGAGAAGCTTTCCCTTGGATCGCTCTTATCTGATAGATATTGCTACCAGGGACGCATAATCCCAGGCACAGCCAAACCCCCAATGATGGGGAGACGGTTCCGCTCTGTTTAGGCATCGGCGGAGGATGAAGACCAAAATTCAAGAGCCAGCATCGGCCTCTCTACCTTCATTTCCCCAAGTATTTAGAGCCGTGTCTGGCGCAGCTTGACCTTCTGTCGGAAACCCGCCCACTTGTCCAAAGGAGGAAGGCACGTCTCCTCCATTCACCTCACCTCCCTGTTCGCCCGCCCCACCATCTGACCGTTCTCTGAGAACAACAACGGCAGGTACAACTTCTCGGGCACAAACCCGCAGTATGTCCCTGAAACAACGCACCAAATCTTCATATTCACCAAGCCTCGCTGATTTCCTATCACCAACTCAAAGCAAAGCAATGCCTGTGCTAAACGGAGCTGTGGCAAAGCGCCGTGGCCCCAGTGCCCAGCGCCGCAGTCGTAACGCCAGAACAGTACGTCCAGATTTAACTTCGCCAGTGCTTCAAAAGCCCGTTACTGCGATTCTGCGTTTGGCTCATCAGGAACTCTCTGCTCACTGGCATTCTGTAGCTCCAAGAGGAACGCCGCGAGGCCAGCTACGACGATGACGCCGAGGCTTTCATGGCGGAGGGGCAGTTCATCACCACCCTCCATGCCACGCAGGGCCAACTGACGAAGTTCGACTGGGACTTCCTCTACAAACCCCATACGAGCATCAGCGTCACTGCCAATAGCAGTACCAACGCCAAAGGCAACGCCGGTGGCATGGGGAACGGCGACGGCAATGGTAGCATCGCCCCCGACTCCAATGCGACTGCCAGCAACAGTTTCAAGCCCATCAACGCCCCAGCTTACGCTTCCGTCACTGCTCCCGGCCCCTCCAATGGGTCTCACAAGTGAGTGCCCATTCATCCCGAAGATCCGACGACTCCTTACTGCCGGGAATCGGTCTCGCCTTCTCAACTTTCGCTGACTGCTTCAGTCAGACTTGCAGAGTCCCCAACCCCGGTAGCCCCATAATCGAGTACCAGCCCTGTTCTAGTGAGCATAGTGGCAACGCCATGTGGCCTTTCAACTCCTACTACCCTCTGGTTGTCGGCTACGTCGCCCTGAACTCGATTGCCATGGTCTTAGTCGTGCTGTTCTGGGCCTGTGACCTGGTCTGCAAGCTATAGATGAAATACACATCATTGGGGAAGATTCAAAAAAAGATTACATCGATTTGGGTGATTAGTGGAAAGTCTGGTCGATATCAAGTCCTTATTTGCTCTTGGAAGGTTGTTACACGCAAGAAGGACGTTCTAGGTGGAATGAACATGAGAGCAAAATTACCCAGAACAAAACGTCTTTCTGACGATACAGCTACCTCCCACTTAATATGCAGAATTTTATTTCCTGGGAGAAATGTTTTTCTTCTCTTTGGACCACAGAAAGCGCATGTCTTATCGTGTTCTTGTCGCGTCCTTGTCGCGTTCTTGTCGAAGGACCAGAATGGAAGACGACGAAACCGGAAGGGGGCAAGAACCGTTCTGATCCTTCTCTTCTTTTGATCTTCTCCTTCTACCTTGTTGTTTGCCCCTCCGAAAACTTTCAACAAGCCAAAACCAGCCAACTCAACAATCAGAGTATCACAAGCACACCAAAGTAGCCACAATACACAGAAGTAAGCTATCCACTCATTCTGATGCATCTTCTCACACGATCAATGTTTGCGCGGACCGCGACAAACGGCTAACTAGTACCGAACATAGGTACATCATGAATGCCATGGATAAGTCCCAGAGCAAAGAGTATGGTGGTTCTTTCAAGCCTGTGAGCACTCTGCGTGATCCATTGTGGCCAGATAGACGCCTTCAGAAGCACCCTCTTTCTGACTTTGGACAAGGCCAAAACGAGTCAGCTCAGCAACAAGGACGCTGTACAGCAGCTGATCGAAAGGACCCAGGCCCTCGACATTGCCAAATCTCACGTCGAGACTCAAATCGAGACAAAGATGGACCACGATGACGACTGGGAAATCAGAGCAGTACAAGACGCCTTTGAAAAGTACAAGCGCGAAGGCATTTGGGGTGCAAACCCAGTCTAAGGCGTCCCATTGCGACTGAGAGTAGTTGAGCCCCAAAGACCTTGGGGCATCAGCGGGCAGCGAGTCGCGAACCAAAATATCGCAGAATGTACGAAGATATTGAAGGACGCCGATTTCAAACTGGTGGATGATGCAAGACTGGAGTGTTGGTTGGTCCTTATGCATTCCAGAATGAATCCAGTGTCGGCTTGAAAAGAGTCATGGAACCATAGACCAAATGCAAACAAGTTGCCGTGTGTCAAGACTGCCACGGGAATCTTTTCAGTTCTTTGAGAGAAACAAGTATTCTCGCCACCTGTAAGGGGCTCCTCTTGCCACGCAAGTTGTGGCAGGTCTAGGTTTGTATGTGGCTTGGGCCATCTAGGCTCTTCCCGAAGATTTCTCACCTCGGAAAACCTTCCTCCCAGCTATTCCCTCACCCGCGGACTACGACGGCGACCTCTAGCCAGCACAGAAACTGACTTGGCCAGCCAAAACCATCCATCATCGTTCCCAAGACCATTACTAGCAGCAGGCACCGTCTCTTTGATGTCTTTTCCATTCTTTATGGATGTCCACGTCTTATGTGAGCGGATTCGTAATGCAACCGAGACATTTTGACCAACTGACTCACCATAAAGGCGGGCATGAGCGTTGTGTTTTCGAATAGATTGATATTGCCGTCCATGATGAAATCACACTGTTGATTTATGCCGAGAAGCGGGTGTGCATCCTCGAAGAACTTTGGGATGTGTTAAATGTATTTTCATACTGTATTAACTTGTAAACTTGCCGTGAGCGAAGCATAATTCGCTACTAAATATGTTCGACGTTGTGGAAAGGCTTGAAAAGTTTTCGAGCCTTGACCAAGTGCACCAAGGGCGGCAGAGCTTACTTCAATTCCCTTGCATGAGTCGCAACCGACACACTGCCCACGAAGTCTTCCTATATGTAGGGGGGATACTGTGTAACAGCAATAATGGCTACTAAATGGAGCATTTAATTGTGTTACTAACGCAATTAGGTGTGGATATTATTGAAATATTTGTAAATGGCAGCCATCTAGCGACTGTTATCGGGAATCCCTTTGAGTTAGATTCCAGGGAGGGAGAAAGATTGAGCTAGGTTAGAAGCAACAGAACAATTATGCATATTGAAGTAGAACAAAGTAAGGGAATCGCTGCAAAATATATGCCGAGTCTTCAAAGACAGCCGAGCTCTGAATCCGTCAAAAATGGGGAGTGCCACCGAAAGATAGACACGGTAACCGAGACTGAAATAGAATAAAGTCGAAACAACGTTTATATCAACCCGTACTGTACTCAAAATTGATGATACATCTTCCTTCATCCCAGTTCATGCTTCGATACCTGGTAAATAATCAGCTATTCCATCAATCACCATCTAAACTTGTATTATAATGCCCCCCAAGGACCTGAAGGAGATCAGCAAGAGCGATAAACATGCTCCGCCAACACCCTCGAAGAAAGTTGGAAGCCAGCCATCTGTCCTCATAGTTCCTCACCCGCATCTCAATCGTTTCAATAGTGTTGCTGATGTGAGTGCAGGACTGGCACACCGACCCTTACCCATGCACTGTTCCGCGATGCGTCGAGATCGTTAAGATCGTGGGCCAATTCAAGGAGCTGCCCACCGAATATCAGGTGCCCACTGAGGTATTTGTTGATCTTTCTCAATCAGCTCGGATATAGTGCCAGGCCGCTACAGCATAGGCTAACAATATCTTTTGTGTCCGGTCGAATTACAGCCCAAGTATGAGTTCTATGCCATCGTGATCGGGGAACTGAAAGCCCAGCGAGCAGCCATGGCGATCGACTCGGGAAAAATTACCCAGCAGCTTTCCGACGTATTCGAGAAATGGAAAAACAAGCACGACGCTCATCTGGATAGCGATGCCATCAAAGCCGTAGCCAGGATGAAGATCCACTTGGCCGCTTGGGTGGAGACCGTCGAGGAAATCGAGGGACTAAATGGAGCCCAGGGACAACCGCCGGGTCTTTTACAAGCAACAAAGCCTAAGAAGTAGCCATGTCAGCGAACAGAGTGGCTGAACTTACCCCATAATCTGAGTGTCGGATCATCTCTCGCGCTATGGCAACTCTCATGGGATGCCCGAAGCCCAGAGACATGGTGGCCGAGGTAGACTATGGGGCGAGACGTTGCGGCCTCCCAGATTTTGGCAAGGGTTTTTGTTTGTTTTTTGCTTTTGAGATTTTCTAATCGGAACCTTCGTCTTCAAAAAGCATTGCCCTGGTCAGTCCGGCCTCCGTTGATTAGCGATTGATCAGTGATGACGGGACGTACCAACAAGCAGCAGCATCATAAAAGGCCAAGCCGTCGTCAACAGTAGTATTTTCCTCTGAATTCATCAAGCAGTACCCTCTTCTTTTTGACTTGATCAGTACTTGTTACTTCGATTCACAGTCATATGTGAAGAACTCCAGTGACCCTCCTCCCCGCCTCCTCCCAGCACCACTCCCGCCTCAACGAACACGCACCATCCCTGAATCCCCAAAAAGGACCTCTAGATGAAGAGGGACAAAATCGGGAACTTGCAGCACGGGAAGGCTCAGCGGCATACCCAAGTCTCGTGACGCCACATCGCCGCTCTGCGCCCTGTTACTTTTTTGAACGGCAGCAGTAATATCGGAAATAACGTCTATCCTGGCTTACGCCTGATCTTGGTGTGCTTTTTGTCTCTTGATTGAGCTGACAGGAAAAGTTTTTCTATGTACGTCCGGTACGCGGCGGTTCTTTCACATTGAACCAACAGTCGTCCCACCTTACTTCTCGCACCAATGGATTTCTCGCCCACCATTTAAAACTCAACTTGTCCACCTCACATCCCCGTTTTCGGTCCACCACAGGACGACTTCGCTATTCGGTTGACTCAAACGCAACTCAAGACTTTTGCGTGTGATGAACTCAACATCATTCTGCCTGGGACCAAGTTAGAGGTCATTCGGGTATTGACTCGGCTCGATAAAACTATGCCGCTGCTCCTTGACTCCCTTCCGAACCTCCCTGGCGGAACAAGGGTGACTCTTCGTGGGAATACCCGGATGTGGTTAAGTACTCACTCAGTCCGAACAGTCAAAGCTCATCCTTCGTTGGCGGCCCTTCGTGGCTCGAGGCTGTGATTGCAGTTCAAGGCCTCTCGAGAACAGCGATGGCAGAAGCCAAGGTTGTCTGGTCAGCTTTGGCTTGGCTACGAAGAGTCAATCAAGGGGCATCGCGGTATTCGTTTCCCTTTGGGTTTATGCCATCGTGAGAGGCGATGCCTCGCGAAAGGAGATGCCGCGGGTGAATGAATCAGACATCTTACGTACAGTACGTCTGATTAGTGATCTATATCTCTGCAAGCGCGAAAGTTTACTAGCTTATTGCTAGTGTCTTCTGACTCAAAGTTCTTCAGAATAACAATCAGTGAACAAGTCACTATTCTTGATATGGCCACTCAAGCGAATCAGTTTGTCGTAGCATGCCAGCAGTGGTAGATGAGGTCGCTGGCCTTACCTCGCAAAGGCAAAAACTATCAACACCACGCCAGGCATATACGCACGGATGACGTTTGGTACACTGGAAAATCGAGTGCCAATACACAATCCCACTTTCAAATTGGATTGCGAGGATCTGAGCACTACTACTTCGCAAGCTTTGTGGCCTTCTTTCGTTGCGCTGGGGTTTTCTGCGGACTTGCCATTTGGATCGAAACCATCCCAGTTGGGCAAAATGTCTCAATCGCGGAATGTGGGGACCGGGGCCTGGAAGGCGTTATGCGCCACCCACCCATCCTTGTTACCGGCCCGTGCCCTTCGGCCTCACGCGTTTCCACTCCTGTATCACATACGCTATTGGTACTGAAAGCCAACAGCCCACACAACCTTAAGCCCGCGACATTCGCGGGCAATCACCTCGTTCTTGGACAAGCTTGCAGGAAGAAACGCGTCTGGGAAGTGTTCTCAATAAATCACAAGCTGGAGGTTGGCAAGAGGCGGTCGGGATGAACAGCGGTACAGCTAATTGTACACTCTTTCGCGAATCGGCTGCTACCTTGAGACACGACTCCAGATGATTTCTAGACTTCCCATAGCTACAAGACGATATACCAGAGTTCCTCTCTCGGGGGGGGGGGCACAGTAGATTACTTAGGGGCCAGTAAAGCTTATTATATGAACTTATCTTGCAAGTGTCTGTCATCCCAGAAACTCTTCCAGCTATACCTGTCTCATCCAGAGTCTGGCGGTCACAACTGGACATTTTACAATATACGTGACCGATTCTTTCCAATTGAGGAAGTGGATGGGTCTCAATTGAGACTTTATTGAAGAATCAAAAGAGGAAAAAACAAAACTACCACGGGAGGATAATGAACTTAATTACCGTGCTGGGCCATCTAGTATGACAAGCCAATTGCTGGCCTCCGATATCTGGGCTCGGAGAACCGTTCGCATGTGTCCCGTCATTTCAGCTGTTTTTCGTTCATATATCCGTTCGAGCCCATCGTACTCGTTCACAGCCGATCGCTCTTTACAATCGCAAGACTGTCCCTCGCCTACGGTACTCTGACCCGAGCAACTCAGATCGTCACTCGTTTTCACATCTCTTGCAGTTACATACATTTGTATTTCATCCACTGTTTAATCGTATGGGTTATTGCTTTCCACACGCTCCACTAATATAATTTGTTGCACTCACCCACGATCGCGAACATGCATCTCCATCAAAGTCTGTCGTCTCTTCTCTTCGCCGTACGTCTTGTTAGCGCCTCGAGGGGCTTCAACTACGGCTCAACCTTCTCCGATGGCCGAGCAAAGACCCAATTCAACTTCGAAGCCGAATTCAAAGCTGCAGCTAGCCTCGAGGGCACCAACGGCGCCTTTACATCCGCGCGTCTCTATACTATGATCCAAAGTGGCAGTACCAACGATCCTATTTCGGCTATCCCGGCTGCCATCTCTACGGGAACCTCCCTGCTTTTGGGCCTCTGGGCGTCCGCTGGTGACGCTTCATTTGCAAACGAACTCGAGGCTTTGAGGAAGACAATCTCCCAGTACGGCACCCAGCTCAACGGCTTAATCGACGGCATCTCGATCGGGAGCGAGGATCTTTACCGTCTCTCGCCCATGGGAGTTGCCGCTGGCCAGTACGCCGGCGCCGAACCCGATACTCTTGTCAAGTATATCGATCAAGTCCGAGACATCATCAAAGGGACGCCCTTCAGCGGCCTACAACTCGGCCACGTAGACACATGGACCGCATGGGAAAACGCCACTAACAAGCCTGTTGTCGACGCTTGTGATTGGATCGGAATGGACGCGTACCCTTTCTTCGACGACTTCGCGCCAAACTCGATCTCCGATGACAAGGACCGCTGGGCCGACGGCCTGGGCAAAACCCTGGCAGCTGTCGGTGGTAAAGAGGTCTGGATCACTGAGACCGGATGGCCTGTCAGTGGAGAAACCGTCGGCAGCGCTGTCGCATCGCCCGAGAATGCCAAGAGATATTGGGATGACATTGGGTGCCCCATGTTTGCCAACAACACTCGCGTCTGGTGGTACACTTTCCAGGATTCTTCTCCAGTTGCCCCCGGCCATAGTTTCGGCGTTGTCGGCTCGACCCTGTCCAACAAGCCACTATGGGACCTTTCTTGCCCTAGCCACGCCAGCTCAAGCGCATCCTCGTCCCCCTCTTCGTTCACCGCCAAGACTGCCTCAAGCAACACTTACACCTCAACTGGCGGCCCATCTTTCACTGCCGTGACCGCTCCGAGCGGCTCCATCTCCGGCAGAATTGGCAGCGGT
Organism: Colletotrichum coccodes; assembly: GCA_020466075.1. Taxonomy (NCBI): domain Eukaryota; kingdom Fungi; phylum Ascomycota; class Sordariomycetes; order Glomerellales; family Glomerellaceae; genus Colletotrichum; species Colletotrichum coccodes. The sequence goes on along the minus strand of JAIMZG010000235.1, from coordinate 25,455 downwards.
CGCGGCAACGCAACTTACACTCCCTCTTCACCCACCTCGCCGACGGGTAGCTCCAACACGGGCTCTAGCAACTATTCCAGTAGGACGGCGACTGTAACACCAACAATCGTCCCTGGAAGTGGTTCCATGGCGTCTGTCAGCTTCGCTGTTCTCGCAGGTATGATCGCACTGGCCCTACTCTGAGCTACCACAAGCCAAGGAAGATTGTGTTCCTTGCCCTCCTAGTCGCCCTTCAACATAGTTCGAAAAAATCACGCACGCAGAAGTGGAGAGACGGGATCGAGAAGTTTGTTTTCATTTTCACGAAACCAACATGTACATCACGGCCGTATCCAATACGATAACGTGGTTATCTCGACTGATAAAAGTGACAAATGCATTTTGTATTATCCGTGTAACTTGCTTGTAGACCGACTCCTCCTACTCGGGCCGTTTCCGATACACACTTTTGGGGCTACCGTAAATTTAGAGAAGCTTTCGAGTTACTTTGAGCTGCATTTTGTATCTCAACGGATTCGATGACTTCTCCAAGCCCATGTAGTCTAACAGAGACGGACAACAAATTATACCAGCAGAGTGGGGAAAGGAATGGGCGTATTTCGCAACACAGCCTGATTTATCCAGCATTGTTCACCTGGCGTCAGTAAAGTTCTAAACGTTGTAATTTTGGTTTAGGACAAGAACATAGCCGTAAAGAACTCGGAAATCACCCCATCTGCGCCGGAAAATCACTGGATAACATATATTCTCTGTGTCTGCATGATTCCTAAGTTCCTTGCTCGGAGCCCCATGCCGTAGCCTGGTCCCGACCTTTTGTGTTCGTAGCTCTCTTGCGTGATACCAATCTAGGCGGCATATTCTCATCCTGATGTGTTGATAAGGATGGTTTCTAAACAACCTAGGCCCAGGAATCCGCCAAAGAGTTTCCGCACCCCACCCCATGAGTAGCAGTGGCACCGTTAAGGGCCTGGGTCTCCGTAACGTTGACGAAATTATCGCAGGCCAGACTAGCCCAACTTTCCAAATCAGTGAACCAACCGTTATGCGCGGTCTTGACTTACTGCAGAGCGAGCCTTTCACGCCTCCTGCACTTGGTCTACTGCTTTTTATCCTTCTAAACCTCCTTTTTGATGTCCATCACCTCCAGAATATAAATCCGGATGACTTCTCTGAGGTCGAGCATGAGCTCCTTCCTGAGCTTTCCCACCATATTCTTCTCGAGGGCCTCCTGAAGCCCCTCAGCCGTCTGCTTCATCTCCTCAGCGGCTTGATCTTGCATCAACGCCAGCATGTCCTCCTTGATTTCACGTTTGATGGATTCCTTGATCTCGTTCATCACCCCCTTCTTCAGCTGGTGGCTTAGCTTTTGCATGAGCCCCTTCAGTTCTTCCTCGATATCATTCTTGACATCGCTCTTGCCCATATGCTCCAGCTCGTACTTGAGTTCCTGCTTGAACTCAGCCCTGATGTCTTCTCTTAGCTCAGTTGTGATCTCTTCTCTGAGTTGAGTCTTGAAATCTTCATCGAGCCGCAGCTGGAGCTCAGTCAAAAGCTTCTGTTTCAAAAATTACCCACGACTTGGTCCTGGAGTGCGCTGTTCAGACTCTTGACGCCCGGTGAAGAGATATCGTTGGAATCGTCATCATCGGAAGTCTCGAAGGTGTAGGAGCTGTCGGCCTCGGTATAATCGATTTTGCTCTCGCTTTGGCCTTGGATTGCGCTGATTAGGCTCATGATCTCAGGCGAAGGAGTGCCTTTGGGATTGTCGGAATCGGAAGTCTCATAGCTGCCGGGGCTGTAGAAGCTGTCGCACTCGGTAAAATCGATATCGCTCTCGTCCTGGCTTGACAAATCAAGCGACTGCTCATACGCCAGATTGCTGAAGAGCTGGTCATTTTCCGCAGTTTTCTCGATCTTGACCTTCTCAAACTTCACTCTCTCAATACCGAGTGCCTCGGTAACAGCAGCGAGCTTGTCGACGATGTCATTAAGGCGGGTGGCAGTAGCCTCATAATCTTTCATGATGTTCTGAACCAGGCCAGTCAGTAGGGTGATGAGAAAAAGAATTGTCCACAACATCATGATGGGGGGAAACGGATGAGGGAATGAGAGGCGGTATAGGCACTTACAGCGACCACGTTGACCAGCTGGACCGGCGTCTCAGGCTGAACTTTCTGGCGCATTTTGTCTAGCTTGGATATCTGGACACAATGAATCAGTGAACCTCTTTCAGGAAGAAATGTGTAAGAGCTTACGCCTGATGAGTCCGCTTTGATTGGGTCGTGCTTGCTTGAGTAAGTGGTGGAGAAGGGTTTTGGGAATTGTGTGTGATAGATGGTTGGTAGGGGAGAGAAAGAGGCGAGAAGGAGGGATGAGAGGGGGAAGCGGAGTGGGAAGGTGAGAGGGTTGGAGGCTCCTTCTTTAATGTTGGAATGAATGCAATTGGATAGGAGCGTACTAGTTCTGGAGAGAAAGCGAAGAGCAGGTCGTGGAAGGTCCGGCTTCGTCAAGTTCGAAAGCTGGAAAATGCACAGTCATTGGTCGTCGTTCGAGAAGAATATGACGTTTACCGGGCGTACGAACAGGTTTATAGATTTTCAGGTACCTAAAAGCTATAGTTTCTTCGATTCCAGGGCGGTTGCATGTGGACGGATAAGCATCGCAGTGTTGGCACTGGATAGCCACCCAGAACGCAGACATCGTTACAGGACCGAACCGAATCATGATGACGGGAAGACCATTCGGAAGAATCCATCTATATCTTTCAGTGTCCCTTAAGTGGTAAATATGAGGCAAGAATCAGTTGCATGTTTGTAAGTTTCAAGGGCGGATGTATCTACTGCTGCCTTTGGCCTCCCTGCAAAGCGATGTACGTCGTTTGACCAGTCCCTCTGCTATACCTGAATCATTCCATCTCCCCACGTATGCTATATCGGCATCACTCATCAGCAGCCTCTACGTATACGCACATGAAATATTTGTTTCTCGGTGCCAATTTCAACAACACGCGACGCCTTAAGCCGCTGACGCAGAATTACCAGTCTCCCTACCAGACTCACGCTCGTAATCCTCGATCCACTCGACGACACGCGCGAGCAAACCCTCAATCCCCGTGAGGAACTTATCGAATTCCTTCTCGATTTCCTCGAACGCCGTGACCGTTGTCTCATCCGGCGTGGTCTTGCGCAGATCCTGGACGGTAGCGAGAGATTCGGTAGCCGTGGTGCGCATGGCAACGATCTGGGTCTTATACTCGAGGATCAGGGCGTATTCTCCTCCTGATTTGGCATTTTCGACGATCTCGGCAATATTCAGAGCGCCCAGGGCCGTCGATAGGCTCTCGCATGTCGCGGTCGCTTCCTGTAGGGAAGTGTTGACCGAGGGTTTCTGGCAGGCGAGTCAGCATGTGGTCCAAGTCGATGGAGGGGAGGGGCATTGACAAGGAACAGCATACCTTGGAGTCAGGCTCGGTCGGTCCATTCATCTTGTAGTTGCGTTCTCTTCGTTTCCTTAGTGTCGGATTTTGATTTGTTTATCTCGTCGTCTGACTGACAGGACCTGCTGAGTTGGCTTGCGATCCTAATGGCAAAGGTTGGAGGAGGGAAGATTAGGGTGGAAAATGGACACGTCAAAAACGAGAGACAAGTCCAAAGATATGAGGGGAAACGGGAGTCTTTGACGGAAGGAATCTTTCGACGCTTTCCGCCTCATGTTTTGAGGCCCCTTTCCCGCCTTTTCCTTCCTCCACTGAGTGGCTAGCAGCAGAGGTGGCCGGCGGGTACGTGCCCATGAACCTGTTGCTGGACCAAGGGAAAGAGCATCAATAGCGAAACCAAAGACGACTAAGGTAGGTGCACAATACAAAGAACCGATCTCCAAGAGGGTTATCAAGAGCTCTGGACTCCTGCAGTAGGTACAAGAGCATCATGACTGCTGCCTCCTAGAGTTTCCTTCATTGCTTTTAGCTCCCTCAATTGTTTGCCAAGTCGGAGTCGAGACACCTCAATGTCGAAGAGCAAGAGCTATACCTCGACCTCTTTGGCGTCCATGGCGTTCTCTGCACACCTTACTCGCCCCACTTACCAGTCAAGGCCACTCTGCTTCGCTTTACAAGCCAACGGACGCTCAACCTCCTATTAATCATGGTCCTACCCGCTTCAGTGTCCCTGGCTGCATCTTAGACGCTTTTCTAGCCTCTCGATGGTGTGAAGAGCAGGCGTAACTTTGATAGCTGCCAATTGCAGAGCATCGGGCAATGGAAGTTCGGCCCAGCAACAAGACGCACCAGCGAACTTGAGCCACACGGCGGGTGAAGCCATGATATCCTGATTTGGCAGTAGGCCAACCCGTAGTCACTGGTCTGTTATATAACTTATTGCTAATGCTTTTGGCCTACCCGATCTCTGTTAAGAGGCTTCCGGCCTTCCCGTAATCGTGGTAAATTGTGTAATGGCGACAAACGCCTTGCCTGGAGGGACTTTCTACCGAATACCTTTTTTACGCCCTCGAACAGCTCTTGTAAAGGCTCCGATTTGTACAATAATTATCGCCTTAGCTTCATTTACTTCATAGCATACGGTGAATCCGTTTGAACTTGGAGATTGGGGTCTCACGTAACTGGAAATCTAGAGCCATAACTCCTTGGCACAGATAGGATCCTCTCGCAGCCTAATGGCAAAGTATCAGAGAAAAGGAGCGAAGACGATCCCAGTGTAAAATTGATTTTAACCAAAAAATCGTCAATTGCAACCATAGATGTAGCATAGCGATGAATGGCGATCTGTCTGTAGCAGTCTTGAGCTTGCGGATCTCCCACAGCAACCCTTTCATCCCAACTCCACGACTCACCGCCCGAACAACAAACAACAACCCGATTTTCGTCTTTAGTCCCCAATAATTCAGCTTCTTCTTCCTTCCGCTGCTCGAAAACAAATTCCAGCCTCCCCTACACAAATCCAAGACTTCGCTTACCGGTTTCAATCCGAGGTTGTCCACAAAGGCCCACAACCTTTCTCGTCCGTTCTTGCGGCTATGGCAGGCAAACACAAAGTCGCCTCGGACCTCCTAGACATTCTTGTCTCCCCGGTCCGCAAGAAGCGACGGCTTGTTGGGCATGGCGAGGCCTGGGACGACGCCGATCAATCCCCCCACCGACGACACCCCCACCCGAGTCCCTTCAACAAGGCCGACGCAGACGCGCTATATCACCAGATGAAAGAGTTTGAGAAAGAGTACCGAGGAGAAGGATGTATAGCTCCCAAGATGGCGGTAAGCTTCTTTTCCATTGTCTTCTTTTTAGGTCTTGGGCCTTGCATGAATGGGCCTCGAGGCCTCGCACACCTGCTTGCTCTGTCTCGATTCTCACTATCCCATCCAACAATTCTCTTCTCGCCATTCTTGTCGACATACAGCTGAGAATCCCCTCTAGTCCCCTAACGATGTCGAACTCGGGATGATCCGCGGTACACTCCACCTCCGCCACCGCGAAATCAGCAACGCTCTCTACCATACCTTTTACGCCAATCCATCCCGCTCCCTCAACCCTTTCTCTCCGACCTACCGCCATCTCGTCGACTACCGAGCCACCTTGACCCGGCACCAAGCCTCTGGCAGCATCGAAAAGCCCGACGCCGCACCCTGGGCTCCTCCCGCGCCATTGCCCGGAAAACCGCACGGCTGGTCCGAGAAGAAGTCGCTGCTGACGCCGACGACGAGCGAGATCTCCAAGACGCCAACGACCCGTCTCGCCTACGCGTCGCCTTCGAGAAGAGAAAGAAGTGGTACCGCACGGTGAAGAGGGATATGCGGAAACGGGGACAGTGGATTTCCAAAGAGACCCCCGGCCCGGGCATTGAGTGGGAGCCGGTGGATGTGCTTGAGAGCCCCTCTGTGATGGTGAGGTTATTCTACCCTGTTTCTGGAGATTGGGTTCTTCCGGGGCACGTCAGGACGGGAGAGGATTTCGAGGTTTATCTGAACCAATTGCGTCTACGGTTCAGCCCGGTCTTACGTCGTCCGAAGGCTCAGATGTTGGCTTGAGTCGTGGATTGTTTGGTGATAATTGGACTGGGAGCGGTGATTTGGCGTCTTGGATACTCATATTCGGACGTAGGGAAGTGCTCGGCTCGGAGGGATACTAATGCCCCGTTTGATAGATATGAAGTTGGGACCGGAGGTTGAAAGGTGGCATTGACGATCTGTATTCCAAGGTTCATGTTCGATTACATTTTGATCGTCCGAGGCAGACTGGACAATCCTTTTTGATCCTTGTAGTCAACAAAATTGCTTCTATACCAGCCACTCCGATCAACTAGTGACATGATCCCCCCTCGCGAGTGTAAGAGCGACCTTTTTGAGCACAAGTCCGAGGCAGCCTAGATGAAAAACAAGAGGGTTCTTAACGCAAGGCACTCACACAACAATCGCAGGCGTCTTCTCGTTCAACTTGGGATCATCCACAATATCCTTCTCAGATGGCGCCAGCGAGGTCTCTTCAACATCCTCATCAAGCTTCGTATCATCCAGCATCTCCGGGTTAAAAGAGCGTGAACCCTTGGGAATGAACGTCGACGCGAAAACTACCGCCATGATTATGGTGAAGTGGACACCGGCTGTGTTCACCAACGCCTCGCGCACTGAGCCAGTGCGGTTGTAGACGCCGTCAAGGTATCGTCCGAGGAAGGTGCCGGCAACCGCGTAGGTGACAATGTAGAATGAGTACAGGAAAGCCATGACGGCACCGAGAGGAGACACCCTGTGTTCTTTGCTCTCGAGACGCGCCAGCGAGGCTTGAATGAAGGCAGCGAGGGAAACATCACCGGCGGCCCATCCGAAGGAGACCGGGAGGAACGTTGCGGCGACAATCCATGCCTGACTGACTTGGCCCGAAGGCGGATACCAGTAAGGGATGTACCAAACGATTAATAGCATGAGGGCATCCAGTCGCAGCCACGGGATGGGGGTCTTGATGACGTTCGTGAAAAGAAAGACGAACAGGGCACCGAGGAGTTCACCAAAGTTGGAACCTCCCACCATGATCTGCGACCAGGCCGAGTTGCCAAGGTACCGACGGGCGACCTGAGGTGCGATGCCGTTCTCGAGGTATCGGTGGCCGTAGAGGGCGACGCCGTAAGCCGGAACCAGCCAAATAAACCTCGTCGACGTGAAGAGAATTCTGGCGCCGACCCAGATGGACTCGAAGAAAAGGAGGAAACCCTTGCCCATCGCGACGAAGTAGTTGCTCTTGCGGGCCTCGGCTCGGGCGAGTGCGTTGCGTTCGGAGCTTCCGTCGACAACAAAGAACCACAGGATGGCGGCGAGCGAGAAGCATATCGGGGTGATGACGAAAGAACGGTTGTTGCCTAAGTTAGGGATAAGGACGAGCGCAGTGACGAAAGCGCCGGAGGTTCCGGCAACTTCGTAGAAGATGTGCACCAGGCTATCCATCTGACGGAGCTTCTGGACGTTGCCTCCAACAATGTCCCGGGGAATCACACGGCGGATGAGCTCGACCATGCCATATGCGATACCAGTGATGGTGTAGATCGGGATGATGGCGTCGTTGTTGTAATTGCCGTAGTACGACCATTCATCCTTGGGATGCTTCTTACGGTAGGCGTCGGGGACGAAGGTGCCGCCAGTCGCCGCATCGAGTATGAGCAGAATCGCCGTCATTAAGCCAAAGATGAGAATGGCGGCGGACAGCACGTTCTTGGTCGGGTAGTGCTTAATGAGGGGGGCGATGAGGATGGAGCCGACACACTGAGTGGCCTGGTTCAACCCCTGAAGCAGGCCTAGACGCTCAAAGGTGCGCGAGGGGGTGCCATTGGTGTCGCTCTCGTAGTCGTATCGGTTGGTCGCCAACGCAGTGATGGAACCGTTGAAAGCCTCGAGGCCGAACTTGTAAAGCATGATTCCGCAAATGTAGAAGAAGATAGCCTTCCTCTCCTTCGGGCTGAAGGATTTGAGCCTCTCGCGGAAGTCTCTGAAAATCGGCATTGCGGGCAATCTCGTGAGCCTTCTAAATTCCAAATCGTCAGAAACAAATGGATAAGGCTGGCGGATGGAGGAGGTTTTGTAAAGGGGACGAGAGATAGGTGAAGGAACTCAGAGTGTAGGTGTGATGGAAGCACGCCGTACTGAGGTAGGTTTATCCTCTTCCGATAGGGCTGCGGGCCTTTTTCGATTGACTTCAGCTTGTAGAAGATTGAATCAATGAGCTATTGTATGCCTCTTCCACGCCGATACATATGGCGGGGTATGGTTTGGCTCTCGATATATGTAAGATATGAGATGAGTTGAAGGCTTTCTCGGGCAGGTGAAGATGTCGAATGGGGACAGAAGTCTGCATCCACGTGGCTGCCGCCGTGTCTTCGCCCGTGACAGAAGATGACCTCTTGGCCCGCCGCTCCAGTGTCTGTTCATCTTGGGAAGGGCCGAGTGCTGGCTTGCTCTGATCCCATGGGACGGGGATACAACTACGGTGGTCTTGGCATTTTTAGTTGACGGCCGCACGACGTCGACTCTCCAGCCCCCCCTCCATTCCCCAAACGTTCTCTTTCAGACCTCAAAAGAAGCTTGGACGACGAGGCGCCCCAGCAAGGTTACGCGGTTACCCAAACGAATCTCGATGCGGCCGTGCCAGACGGCGAGGTGGGGAAGCTTTGGTGTGCAGCAAAGACGACGCAACGGTCCATGGTAGTTGTTCATAGCGGCTGTCTATCTGACCCGTCGTCCGAGGTCTAAAGCATGCCAGATGCCGTCAACGCCTTCCACCACGCCATCGGACGTACGTCCTAGAGTGAACAACAGACGAAAGGGACGACATGCAGCCAACCAGACTTGCAGGCGGTTTGTGACTGCCCGTCGGGTGTCGATTAAGCTTCGCGGTCCAAGCAGGGACAATGCTCCGGTCAGATGCTCGACGATTTGCACAGGACGGGATGGTCCACGGAACTCAGCGATGTGAACGGGCTGGGCTGAACGGCGAATTCGATCGTGACGTGGAGAGGTCGAAGCATGATTGGACGCGGTAGAAGACGCAGTGGACTCGGATGGGAGGCTGTGCTCGCTGCTGCAGCGCGGCATGAAGACGATCCCAAAGGGGCCCAATCTCTAGTCTTCACGATCGACGACTCAGTCTTCCTGTGTGTTTCGGCCGTCCCTCTCGCTTGCTGAAGGCGATGCTTCCGTGGCTTGGCAGTGGTTGTGTTCTTGGCGAAAAGGGCGAGACTGCGCCTTCTTATGCTTCTCGTGTGTCTTGGCGCCCGTGTGGTAAATGGCGCAGGTTCTATTTGAGACGATGAGAGCCAACCATTACAACACATGGTCTTCCCTTCTTCTCCTCTTGAAGTTTCTTCCGACTTGTCAATGTTTTCGCGCGGGGGGCGGAAGACGATTTCCAACCAAGGAACCGACAACGAAAAACCTTTGGAGGAGAGACAATCGACTGCCTTCCTTGTTTGGAAGCGGATGCCAAGGTACGTTCCTGTCATCTCCACACTACCTCCGCAGCGTCCCCACACCACGGCCACTGAAGCCTCCAAGACTGGTCGCTGAAAGAATCCTGACAGGTACCGACAGTCTGCCCCGAGATGCGACAAAAGCTTATTTTACAGCGCCTACACTAACGGGTGCTATCATCTTGAATCACTTGGTGCTCTTGGTGGGAGAATCAAGCAACATGGCGCGCACCTGGGCAGTGTCTTGTCAATACCCGCAATTACAACCTGCTGTCTTGAAGCAATAAATTCCTGAATAGGCTTCGGCCAGGAGGACGCCTCTTGCGTGCGAGCGCCCGTCGTGGAAGCACCACCGTCTTCCGAATCTTGGCTATTCTCCCCAGCCAAGAGATGTCGATATCACCTTCAGTCGACCCCCTTCTTGGTGCCAAGCCTTTGGCGGCCTCTTCGATTTCAGGCTCACGAACTGCTCCGGGAAGAACTAGACTTCGGCTTCTCTTTTGGTGTATGCTGACCTGGATCAGACCAGCTGCCAGCCACTTGAATACTCTACCTGGCGAACGTGCTCAACTCATCAAGTGTAGAAGCAACGCATTCGCAAGCGACTGCGCACACTTGTTGCCACGGCCAAGACGCAGCATCCACGAGTCGCGCGAAACAGGCCAGCTGCACAGCCTGCCTGCTCCGAGCTTTCACGGCGATCCAGACGACGGCGGTGGTCGTCAGCTTCTGGGCACCTTGAGGAGCTACGTGGGAACGAGTCACGTTTTTCGTCTGCTAACACGGGGCGTTGGCGTCCTCCTCACATCAATGCACAAGATGTTCAAAAGAGCGGCAGGTGAGACGAGCTTGGCACGTCGAGCTGTGTTCCCCCTACTAGCCGCCCTCGCCCTCTCTGTTTTCTTTGACTTGATCGTCCTGCCAATATTCGAAAGATGCAAAAGCGGCTTCGGACAGCGGACTGGCAGTCAAAAGAAAAGAACAGGGCAAGACACTCAGGTCATCTCATCTGGCTGCTCTGGATAAGTCCACGCCTCTTGGAGCCAAAGCCTGTAAAACCTATGGCCAAAAGTGGGTGCTTTGACTTACTTGCTGAAATAAAAAAGTACCTTGGACAGAATGACCGTGATCATTACAATCGTATGCGCCTCAACGAAAGCGGAAAACAAACCGCCTGTAATCTCCCGGCAGAAAGAGCAAATCCGACCATCCGTGCTACCAACCGTGGCCCGTCGAAGGCTCTCACCGAGTACATCAGCCATCCCAACTTCGAAGTCATTCAGGAAGGCGTTTCGACCAGCGTAGTTTGTGACTTCTACGACCCAGCCCCGATAACCTTACTCACTCAGATTCAAATACAAGTCAGTCCACCAGAGTCGCGAACGATGTCAAGTACGTACTTCCGCAGATCCCCTCCCTCAAAACGCTGCACCTCATCTCTTCTATGGGTGCTCAGCACAGTCATTGCGTCTTCTGTGCAATTAAGGAGGGCTCGCGAAACATCATGATACTGACGGGATTTTTGAGCAGGGGCCTCTGAGGATGAATGACATCTCAGACACTATCCGCGAAACACTCGGCCTAGGAGCTACCCTCATCAACCATGTATACTTCCAAGAGAACTATGTTCACGCTCTGAAGACGGTCAAAGCCAATCTCCCATTGTTCTACTACTCCGCAGTCTCAATCAACTACAAGATTGCATTGATAGATATATACTCCTCCTGGAACCAACCCCGGCCCCCCGTCCGGATGGCTTCTAACGACGAGAACCGAGGTTAGCCTCGGACGGAGTATGCGCCTGGCGGCTCCTGGACCCCGACACGGCGCTCCCGCAGCGGTCCTAGTATGTAAACCTTTTAAGGCTTCACAATTGCATGACACTGGATAACTATATAACGCGTTCAGGAGATCACTGGGAAGAAGGTTGGGATCGTGATCCTAGAGAAAGACCATCTTGCGGGGCTTTTTGCACAGCAGGCATCAGCCAGGCTGGTTAGGACCACGATAGAGATGACCAATGCTGCATTGTCTGGGGGTGCCGTAACCAATGATTCGGCGCAGCGCAAAGTTGGGACCAATACTGCCGTAGGTATAACTGTCCGATAAATGACTAGATTTAGCAATTGAAGCTCCAGGTGTACACATCAATGTGCACACTTCAACGGCCCAAACCCATCCGTCCACCGCATCGCCCCCATGATGACCACCAGCACCGCAAACCCCACAACAACACTCGTCACACCATACACATACGCATGCCGCCTCCTCAAGGCTGTCAGCTCGGCGACCCACGTCGACACCGTTGTCAAACATCCGCAAAACCCATCCTCGATGCCCTGCAGGACCTGGCACCCAATCACCCCTCCCAATCCCGCGTGCCCCAGGTCCCAGCACATTCCCAGCACCGCGACGCCCGTGATGTTGACGGCAAAGGTCCCCAAGGGGAACGCCGGCACCCGCGAGTTGAGCCAGAGGCTGACGTAGAACCGCGCGAGGCAGCCCAACGGGGCGAAGACGAGGGCGAAGATGGCCTGGCCGCGCCAGGTGTCGTAAGGGGGGAAGATTGAGAGGAGGACCGCGCCGATCCAGGAGCCCCAGCCTAGCACCAGGGCGCCGCGGTCGAGGACTTTACGTGCGAGGGGGTACGAGATGGACGGTGTGACGGGCTCGAGGGCCGCTGCGAGGTGGGTGCCGGCAATTAGGGCGGAGAGGGAGAGGGCGACAGTCGTGATGACCACGGCGAGCATGGCCATGAAGGAGTATCCGCCGTTGCGCGCCTCGGGCGCCGCGCCGCCGCGCCCGGGAGGTCATTGCTCACGGCGAGGAAGACGTCGCGGATGAAGGACGAGAAGGACGTGAAGGAGCCGCAGAACCCGGTGGCGAGGCCGACGTACAGGGGTATCGTCTTCTTGGTCGCAAGATGCGCCTTCTTCGCGGCCGCAAGGTCGACGGCCGCGGCGTTGCCGTCTGGACCATGCTGCCGCCGCGCCTCGCGGACCTGTTCGTGGTACGTCGCGGTGCCCCATTCGTGCTTGAACAGCTTGCGGTCCTCCGCTAGGAAGCCCATGACCAGACTCCCCCCCACGTTGGCCCAGAGCACGCCAAACGACACCGGCGCGCCGGGGTACGTCGTCAGGGCCTGGACGCCCAGGCGAGCGAGGGTGCCAAAGATGGCGAAGAAGACGAGGTACGAGAGCGTATACACCTCCGTCGCCAGCTTCGAGACGTGCGTCGCAGGTCGCCCCGGCGTTCCGGCCGTCCCGTCCTGCTCGTCGCGTCGTCCACTCTGCATCTCGATATCGGGGGGCCGCCGATGGTCCCGTCCCCGGCTCGTCCGCATCTCCTCCAGACTTTGATCCTTGGGCGTTCGGCTGTCGCTCGGGCTGCGACTGACCGGGTCCGCGACCGTCTCATCGAGGTTCTCGCGGTCCTCAGGTGCGCTGTACTCGACCGACCCCGCGCGTCGCGCTTCGTTGTCTCTCGCTCGGGCCGCTAATGCGGACTTGCCAAACGTGCCCCTCCGCTTGTAGCGATCCACCACCGGGGCATCGTCGAATCGATCATCACCCTCGTCGGGGGGTTCGGCCGGCGTGTGGCGGCGAGGGTTGCCGTTCTGCATAATGCTTTTCGTCCTTCTGCTCTTGCAAACTCGGTTCGTATCGACTCATAACGACAACAGATTGGGAAACTCGATCCGTGACGTTAGTCGCTTCGTCTTTCTAACCGGGCGTAAGAAGTTTGATCAGGAAGTCGGACATGGCGGCGACGAGAGACACGATTTTCCGCGTGCCGGAAGCGGCCTCGCTGGGAATGTCGAAAACATTGCTGTGACATGGAACGTCATTTCCGGCCCCCCATGGAGACGGCAAACACGGTTAACTCGGCTCTCCCGGCCGTATCGCTCACCGGTGGTCAGGGCGTCTTAGTGGGGTTTCCCCTTTACCGAGAAAGGCGGAGCACACCGAGGAGTGGCAGTCCGCACAGCTGTGGATGTGAATGTGATAGCCAAAGGTCTCATCACTAAACGACATACGGCAGGACGACGAGATAGAAACAACGGGAAGAAGAACACGTTTCTAATAAGTTGATTCCTATCTCTCGTCCGTGCCCCGTCCAAGGCAGCTATCAGCGAAAAGCCCCAGCTGAGCTGCAGGACGGCGACCTCCGACACCTTACCGGACGCCGGAGTCTACCTGGTTCCCCCTCCAATGCCAAATGGCGGGTACCTTATCTTATCATAGCTCCTCCGCATGCACGTCGCCCCACTCAAGGTACCGACGCTGATCAGGAGGACAAGGGGAACGGACACTGGACTGGACCCCTCCTCCAACCAACCCAACCTCTCTTAGACTCGACTTCCTCTCGTCCCTTTAACTGCGATTCCTCCCTTTGTTCTTTCATCGTGATGCTTCATAGATTTCGCTTCTAATATCCTCGGAATTACAACCAACCATGGCTTCCTCAACACCAGAGCTACCTCCCAACGTCCACGTCTCCCAACACCCCTGTCTCCGGGCGAAGCTCTCGCAGCTGCGGTCTCAGTCAACACCAGCGAGAGACGTCAAGTCTCTGGTGAACGATGTCGCGTTGATGGTGGCATATGAGGCCCTCGCCGCCTCGACGAAAGCGACAGATGGTCCCAAGGTACGACTGCCGAGCAATTCCGCACCTGCTGCTTCTTCATGTGCTGACTTGGACAGGATTCTACCCCGCTAGGCTTCGAGTTCACCTCGACCGAAATATCACCCTCCCGCCTCTGCCTCGTCCCCATTCTTCGCTCAGGTCTCGGCATGGTAGAAGGTAAACACCGTCATCTTCTCTTTCACCGGATATCCTGGCTAACACACTCACCTCAGCCGTCCAAACAATCCTCCCGGTCCCGGTCCCCGTCCACCATCTCGGTCTCTACCGCGAGCCCTCGACCCTCGACCCGGTCGAGTACTACAACAACCTCCCCAACCACCTGGCCGCTGACGGCTCCAACTCGCAAGCAAGCGACCTTGCCATCATTCTCGACCCAGTCATCGCGACAGGCGGTACCTGCGCAGCGGCGATCCAGACGCTGCGCGAGTGGGGCGTCAAGCGCATCGTCGTACTGGCCGTCATCGCGCCGCCGAGGGAGTGAAGCGCGCCGCGGGGGAGTGGGCTGATGCTACAGACATCTGGATCGCCGGCATCGACGCTGAGTTGACGCCGAATGGCATGCTGAAGCCCGGCTTGGGTGATGTTGGCGACCGGTTGTTCCTTACTATTGGCAAATGAGAGCGTGTCTTTTTTTTATGCATCCTGATTGTAGTCATTTCACGAACTGGCGTGGTATCAATAGACGGAAATGAATGCTGGAGTTGAATACGATGAGATCTATCGTGGGTATGAGAAGTCTTCCGTCATGCTGAATGCGGCTGTCAGCGGGTCCTGTTCGCCGCCGCTTCACATACGTGTGTACTTCTCCTCGTCGAGCAACGTCCTTTCCCTCCAGCACTCCTCGATCCAAGCAGCATTTACGATGTGCGGTATCCTTCGACGGCTGCTGACCCCGCGTCGCAACTCCTCCGCAGCCTCCTTTTGTTGATCGCCCGTCCCTACAATCACGATATGCGTAGCCGCCTCATCGTTAGGATCATTGACCAAGTGTGCACCGCCAAATATCAAATTATTCTTGAGCTTGAGCACCTTGATGTTCTCTCCCTTGGTCTCTCTGGTCGCGTCATAGAGGTGCACGACACATCGACGGAATGTCGACCCCTTCAGCTGACCCATGCCGCGGCCGCGCAACTCCAGCTGATCCAGGAATTGCGCCTTGTTAAATGGCTCCGTGTCTGGTTCTCTTTTGGGCATACCTTTGAGGACCGCCCGCAGCTCGTCTACCGTGATATCTCGGGCATAACTGTCATCGTACATATCCGTATTCTGTAAAGCAACCGTTTTGAGTGCCACTGTTGCGTGTAGTAGGTGTCGTTCCTCGTACGGCAGTAGCAGGGAATCGTTTGCTTGCTCGAGACAGTCTTGTATCCATTTCGGCTTGATGATGTCGACACCGCCATCCTTCTGTCCTTCCTTGACCAAACTTGCGACCTTGACGACGTTTTTGTCTGCTATCAGGATCATGTCTGACCGGGGTATGGCGCGCTGGGAGACCTGCCCACCATGCTCTTTGATCAGCGTCTCGAGCTGTGCCTTGGTCTTTTTGAACGGCTTGAGCGACTCCGACAAGACGCAAAACTCGAGGCCGCCGAAGAGCTTCGACTTCTCCCTCTCAAACTGCGCAGGCATATTCTCCGTCCCGGCAATCACCACCTCGCGTTTGGCTCGCTTCACAGACTTTCGCTTGCGGTTCTCGACACTCATGGTCTTCTCCTTGGCTTCTTCCTCAACTCGCTTGCGAAGGTCCAGGAATTCCTGCACGCTGAGTCCTTCGTCCCAGCTTTTGTCGGTCCTGAGCCGACGGAAACGGGGGAATCGCAGGGTGAGGCCGAGCGAGAACTGGTCCGAATTGCCGATGCTCGCCGCCTTCGCCTCCACGATGACAGAGTCGCGCGGTCGAATCCAGACGTCCGGTTTTTCGAATTGCCGATCGCCTCCAGCAAGTTCGATATATTCCACTGGCGGTCTCTTCGAGTCCCACGGAACCCATTTTCCGTCGGTTCGGTGACGAATCTCCGCATAGTCATCTGCGCAGAAGCCGCCGCCGACTTTGAAGAAACTGAAGCACTTTTCCGGGTTGGCACCAGCTTGAATGTGATTCTCGCTGACGCGGAGGCCGCACATGAAACTGGATAGCGCACCACCCCTGCGCCCTGAGCCGTAGTAGCCGCCAATAACGACGCAGTCTAGTGACTCTCCAAACTCTGACATGTACTCAGGCTTTACCTTCAGCCAATCGTCGTTGCGGCTATTTAGTCTGTACATCGACCTCGGGTTCTTGAGGACCAGGCCTTCCGACGCCTCGGCGACGACCTTGCGAAGGAGTGGCTCGATCGCATCCGGCGACGTTGCAGCTTCGTATTCGTGGATCTCTAACCTCCTATAGACACCTTTCACGGCCTTGGACAAGGCTAGTCGGCGGTCTCGCAACGTGTACTGAGTCAACGGCTTTCCGTTCAACAGCACAATATCGAAGACACGGTAGAGCGGACGGGGTCCAGAGTTGTTGTAAGGGTTATTCTGTTCGGCCAATGCTGCGGTCTTGAGCGTTCCGAACGGCATTATCTTGTCGAGATTGGGGTCCCAGGTAATCATTTCGCCATCTAGAATGAGGGTT
This sequence comes from Colletotrichum coccodes, assembly GCA_020466075.1. Classification (NCBI taxonomy): domain Eukaryota; kingdom Fungi; phylum Ascomycota; class Sordariomycetes; order Glomerellales; family Glomerellaceae; genus Colletotrichum; species Colletotrichum coccodes. Next base: position 8,730 of record JAIMZG010000235.1, on the reverse strand, counting down.
TTCACGCCGGTTGCGAATGCGTCTCCGAGATGACGAGTCAACGCGCCTTTCTCATCTTTCAGGCCGTTGCCGTAGAGATACGTGTAGTCTTTTGCCTTGCGAGACCAGAAGCAAAAGCGCCATCCTCCCGGGACACTGGAGTCTTGCGTGACGTGCATTTGCATACGCTCGCCATCTAGCTTCTCTTCAATCCAGAATTCAGGGTCTGCTTCTGTTGGTTGGAGGTAGTCGACCATCTTTTGAAAGGAGGAGGGCATCTGGAACTGGGCGAGCTGCGGCTGGAAACACTCCATGAGTGAGACGCCTGTATCCTCTTGCTCTAGCCGCACTTGTGGGTCGTGCAGCTCCCAGCAGACACGCCGCAAGCTTGAAGAGACGCTAAAGAGTGCCTCACCATCTGGGTGCCACAGGTCGAGGAAGGTCCTTTCGGTTGCGCCGACCTTCATCTGCTTGAGAATAATCCGGATCAGCCACATCAGCTCTTCTGAATTCATGCGCTCGTAGAAAACCTCGAAGACCTCCAGGTTTTCCAACTCTCCCGTCGAAGCGGCGAGTCTGTCCAGCATCTCGTTGACCTCGGCGATGGTCATGTCGCCGACCTCTGTTCGCATCGGCCGCTTGGAAAGTACCTCGAAACAACGACCTGCAAAGTCGCCGGCCATTCGCGACGCAGCGGTGTGGCCGGGCAGCTTCCAGTGGAGCAGATTGTATCCGTCGTCCGAGTTCTTGTCGATTTTCATAAGCTTGACGAGAAGCTTGCCTATAGCGTTCTCCTTCAACCCGTAGAGCCCGCGATCCCGATCCTTGTCGGGTAGAATCAGTCGGAAGGCCGGATAGATGTCGTTTCCCACCTCGTTTCGCCATCGCGAAATGAAGCGTTCAATGATGTGACGTCTTTGCTCCTGCGGCGACAACTTGGTAGGACCATGAGGTCCCTTTTTGGAGCGAGGAGGGCCGCGACCGGCTGGCTGTTTTTTGTTCTCATTTAAGGGGTTGAAAAGACTCTTGAAAAGTTCTGAGAAGCGCATTGTTTGCGAATGATTGCGTGGCCGGTCGGGGTATCTGGGGGGGCGTAAGCAACCGGGGTGTGGATAGGAGGGTCACTCACTTTTCGTTCAGTTCCTCTAGTGTCATGCCGCCGACAAAATACTGTTTCTCTTCCTCTTCTATTGCCATCGCGTCGGGCGACCGGTGTCGCTTTCGTTGGCTCATGATTGGCACTCGAACGGGCGTCAGGTGCGACAGAGAGGGTGAGAGTGGGATTAGGTCAATGAAAGCCGGAAAGCGTGTGCCAGTAGGTAGAGTGGTAATGAAACGCGCGACCGAATTTGTCACCTTGCTTGGATATGAAAGAGATGGACGTTGTGTCGGGAGCAATCACGACTTATACTCGTCGCGTGTGGCTTACCCGAAGTCGTTCAAGTTCAACGATGGATTGGTTGCCTTGGGGATGCTGCCTAAAGGTGTATGCACTAAGAAAGCATAGGTGGGGTACCTGGCCGGAGGTCGTCTAACGGGGAATTCGAAGGATGGTGGCTTATTGCATAAACGGAAAGAGCTCTCGAAATTGACGAGCCCAACGCATATTCAACCCTTAACATCACTCAATTAAAGTATCGCTCTGTGAGGAACGAAATCGTGCAGACCCATTCTCAACTACTAGCTTCTATGTTCATGATCGACATCAATCATCCCTTGTCTCATTCATTGTTATGCTGAGTGCCTTGCTCATTCTGGAGCATGCAATCTGACTCGCTTTGGCCAGGACAGGAGAACATCTAGTTCTGAGGGCGGCTGTTGACCGAGGAGGTCTCGCTGACAGCCTTTTCGGCATCCCAGCGCTGTTGCATGGGCTCGGTGACGGTGTTCTTGTTGGCGTTCTTGCGGCGCCAGAGGAAGAAGGCAGCGAGACCGAGCAGCGAGACACCAGCAATGGAACCGACAACGGCGCCTGCAATCGCACCACCAGACAGACCCGAGGATCCGCTATTGGAGCCACTGGCTGTGAAGTCTGAAGCGGTGTGGGGGGTGTTTCCGCCAGAGTCGGTGGTCGTGACGTTGACAGTTTCGTCGACGTCGACTTCGGGGTCACTGACCGTGGAGTTGAAGCAGGGGATCGAGGTGGCGAAGACGTCGACAAAGGTGACGTCGGCGCAGGCATAGAAAGTCTCGCGCTTAGACTCGTCCTCCTCAAAGTTGGAGACATAGAGCATGCGATAGGTGGCGTTGGCGCCGGCCGCGGTGCCGGCAGGGGCGCTGGGGACGGTGATGCAGGTGTGGCCGAGGTCGAGGCTGCCTACCTCGCTGGGGCCGAGGAAGGTCTCGAAGTCGGAGACGGACTTTGGATCTGTATCAGGTGTCAGCCTTTGCCATCGGAGGGGTTTGGCCTGAAGGTATCTGCTGGGAAGACTTACCGTTCTCGTAGGAGACGCTCAGGTGGACGGAGCGAGTGGTGTCTTGGGCGACAAGGGCGAGCTTGCCGTTGACTATTTGTCTCCGTGTCAGACTGATCCGATCGTCCGAACACAGCGGCTTCATAGTGCAACTTACCCAAGGGGAACTCGGTGCGGACACCGGGACCGTTGGTGGAGCCACAAGGGGCCGTGTTGTCGGCATGGGAGGACCACTCACGGTCAGGCGGCCTTTAACCACGGGTGAGCATGTGCTGTAAGGGTCTCGAAACTTGTGCATATTATCTTACCAGAGGAACGCGGCCGGACCCATCTTGTCATCAGCGACGACGTTGCCCAACAGCATGCTGCCGAACAAAGCGACTGACTTGGCGGAAACCATCTTGGCTGGATGATTCTTTGAGTTGGTTGAACTTGACAAGTGTCTGAGGAGAGGAGGAACTGGTCTCAGGCAGCAGATACTGAGCAAGGTTCAAGGGCTCGAAGGATCACAAGATGCAAAGCTTGCGATGGGAGAGTGACTTGAAGAAGGAGTCCGAGCGAGAGGTGATGCGGGAAATGAAGCCCTCCATATATGTTTGCTGCAAGCTAGGCGCCGAGCCAGCCAACCGCTTCCCATGCCGAAAGACACAGCGAGAGACTGACGCCTGTTCCGCGGATTCTTCCCGCCAAGGTTACGTTGAGCCGACAAAACCGGTGCCAATACCCATGTCATCGATCACGATGTTTACCCTCGTCCCTGGTCTCTCTGAGTGTGGTGTACCTGCCGCAGTCCCACCTTCGTGTGGTTCTCCACCTGAAAAAGTTATCTGATCAAATCGCGAGGACATGGCTCCACAGCTTTGTTTGAATCCGTTCGTCTGTTTGGAGCTTCTCCCCTTGGCAGCGCAAAGTCCGTTAGGGCGGGCTCCATCCAGACCGGAATCGCATCATATCTGATCATCTGATTAGATGGGCACCTGTCGTCCCATTCGTTGGTCCCATCAACGCTGCGTCACTAGTGCCTCTCGGCGCGGTGGCCGTATCCACCTCACACCGCGACGGATCCTGGGTCAGCGTCTCTGTCGGAGTTCACCCCCAGTTCTCGTATTTGCCCCGGCTCAGGAAAGTTTCTGCTTTCCTGATTCTGTTGGGCTTTCCGTTGTGTGGCAAAAGGCGAAGGTTGTCCGCATGAGGTGCCAATTCATATAGGACCCTTGGTCTTGGCGATCATCCATTTGGAGCAACGGCCTCTTGGTCGACGAATCAAAGTTGCTCAGAGAATTAAACTCGGCCTCCGACGTTCCCATCCCCGCAACGTCGGCGATAGCCCGGCAATATGATTTCTTGATTCTTCATGGTCAACGTTTGCGAGACCGGAAATTGGGCACATTCTGCCAATGTTGCCCACAGTTGTCGATTAGTCAAGTGCCAGATCGCAGCCTGGATCGTGTTTGGTTCAGCGTTTTCGGAGCTTCACGCTTTGGTGGACAAAACTCAGACGTTGGACCGACCAATGACTCCATCGTGCGGCGGGTGGGCACGCTTGGTTCTGCATGTATGCATTCAAGCATGTGATTGTTAGTAAAGCCTTACTTGACGCCTGTGGTGGATGGGGTCCCTTAACTGACACAACCCTGTTGGTTCATTAGGTGAGAAGATATCTCGGAACCTCCATATCCTGTTCGGAATGTGCGCCAACTTCTCATGCTCAAGGTTGACAGAAGACGAAAGAAACACCATAGGTCCCCCGATAGTGGCCCAGCATCTGAACAGTCAACATCGTTCGACAGAGTCTCGCGGGACTGCCGCAACTCCGCTTCAGCAATGCCAATAGCTTTGCTTTGTATTCGTGCGCTTCTGCACGCTCAAGACGGTCTAGGCTTTTGCCGCTGCTCCGCCTCGCAGCTCTCTCTTCCCAGTCCAGGAACCACATGGTCACACATCAAGTATTATCCGAGAAGACTTGGCCTGACGCCCAGATCGAATGACACACAAACGGACGGGATTGTCTTCCTAGGAAGGCAGCTGTTTCCTGGCGCTCCCTGCGCGCTGTGATCGGATGCTCGGCCCAATGCCCTTGTTCGGCATCCCTGCATCTCCCATAGCCTTGCCAAACTCTTGGTCCGTGCCGGGACTGGCCAGTTTCCCCTGGTAAACTTTAGAAATCCTGATGCTCATGAGGGTCTCTGCGAGGGTGAATGCTGCACTATGGCCAAAGGATCGGACGCTCTTATGTTGTCACGAGACTGATGAAGAAAGTTTAGACATAAACCGTCGCGCTGCTTGTTCTTGTTCTTCTCCTCGACCACTTGCCTTGCGATTTGAGCTAAACATGGTCCTGATTGAATGGCAGAGCTTAGTAAACACCCAATTTGGCTGATTATGATACGTAACCACTTATTCTTAGGGGGTCTATTCAACCAACGGTGCATTAACTCTCTGCCTGTATTTCCTGCACGCACTTAATAATCAGCAAGCCCCTCTTATACTGGCGCAGTGGGTTCATTGTGCCATGAAGAATCAGACGAGGTTTTCAACCCCATCTTGGTTGAGGGACAGGGCTCGGTCAGCGAGCTATTTACCACAATCGTATAACTATACGCTGGACATGCTCTTACGTTCGCGCTCGGCGCGATCGTCGTACTGGAGGAAAAAAGGATAGAGGGCCGGGCTCAGCGGCGGCCATTCAGCGACTAGCTCAACGAGCCCTCCAAATCAAGTTTTCGGTTCTGACTGGCCTGAAATTGTCACTTATGCAAAGAGTGAGGGTGTTTAGTCATGCCGGCTATCTCCACTACACCAAGGTTGCTTGACTTGCTTGCCCTGGATTAAAGCTGCTTCGAGCTCCATGCCCGCTGTCTCCTTTTCTGCATACTTCTCTCTTCTCATTCCCACTCTCACTCTCAAAGAAAGGAGGCATAAAACCTCTAATCTCGCACTCTGGTCACTGCCTCGCACTCGATAAATATTCTCCCCTGCAGCTACTTTTCCTGCCGCTATATCCCCTTCACCATCATGTCTTTTCTTGTATCCAGCCTCCGAATGCATAGGTAGATGGAATGGGATGGGCGGATCAGGTGGTAGGAGACAGGGGAAGGCCGAGACCACAGTTTTCGCGGCTGTGCTCATACGAGCAGGCCGTGAACAGTCAACCGAAAGGATCGCTGAACTAATGACATTTCGCGTCGAGTCAGCAGGTAACAGTACTTACATCCAACAAGAAAGTAAAGAATGATGTATTGCTCTTCTCATCTCTGTCACTGATTCTTCCGCCGATAGCAGACGATCCTCCCTCCTACACATCACGGCTCCTAAGACGTGCAAGCACGCTTCTACTTAACCGACTGTCTCCACCACTTCGTAAAACGTACCCAACTGGTTCTCAGAATGTTTCTGCACCTTTTGTTTTTGCATCTCATCTGCCCTTGGAGTTGGGGCAGTTTGTTGGATAATGACTTTTGCCCCGATTAGAGCAGGTGTCTTGCATCCTTCCACACGTTGGTGTGTCAGCTAATAATTCTCCCCAACGCTTCTTCTTTTGCCATAAAGTCATATCATGATATCTTTGAACCCTTCTCTTGATCACAGGCCACACTTATTCCTGATCTTGTCGTGTTTCTTTACGGTGCGTAGACACATCGAATCTAATTTGAGGTTCAGTTGAAAATGACACCTTTGGGAAGTGAGAAAGAATTGATTTAGGTAAGCAATCGCAGTTTTGAATACATTCAACAAGAATATGCCGGTAGTTTGTTTGCCTGGTGGTTTCAGGTAGATTTCGAGCAACTAATGGGTGGCTGGCGATGACATCAACCAGGAGCAATCCGAACCTTGCGAGACCCGAGTTTTGCGAGCCTCAGTAACGCCGAAGAGCCGCCCGTGTTCTGAGACAACGCTAATGAATGCCAATTGAGAACGATCCAATCTATCCAATTAGAGCAACTCAAAAAGAGCCATACCAGGGGGTTGAGCAAACCTGCTCACTGCACAAGCCGCCCCGCGAGTTTCCTGTCATCTATCTCCCGGCGTCTCTCCGGTTCTAGACCGGCCTCACTGATTACATTGACCCACCTCGATAGAGACGAGTCGTCGCCTTCGGAAGGCGCTGAACCACTGGTTGACAAGCGCCGCAGTCTTACCAAGTAGTCCCGTTAATTTCCCTTTCCCCTCATTCACCTGGAGCAAGCCATGCCGTCGCTCGACTAGGACAACGACGCTGAGACGTTCGATGAAGGAACATGTCCAAGCTTCTGCCCATGTCGTCGAGACAATGATTAGGTGTATCCAGCCTTAGTACCTTCGAATATATGGCCCAGCCAAAGCTAACGCAAAGAAGAACAGGGCCATACGGCAAGTAGATTAGTGGAATGTTTTCCGTGGGGTGAACAAGGGCTTGATAGTATACAACTGGAGGCTTTCGCGGTAATATATAACGCCGTGTAGCACTTCATAGAGATGCAGGTAACCGGGTACTTTACCCCTTTTAAACTGCCAATATGGACAGGGTCCTTCGTACGCCTTAATTTATCCTAACAATGGTTGTAGTCGCCTAACTGGTTTGCGTGATCGTGTATGGGGCATTTCTAAAAACGAGTCCGGAGGATAGCTACCGATGGTCCTGTTACGATGCCTGGCCTCTTTCTCGTCGAGAAAACATTTAGTCTTCGTAGAATAATATGTAAAGCCTACTTCCACCCGGCCTAAGAAGTCGTTTCTGGTAGCTAAGCAGCCATAAGATTCAACTTTCCGTTTCAATACGCCGTCCAACATGCACTCCAGTATCTTTTCCATCCTTTCCGTAGCCGTTGCTGCCAGCGCTACCCCCCTCGCCGCCGGGACCGATAGCGTCCTTCAGAGAAGGGCTGACAACGGCTCTTACACCGTCTCCGGTCTTGGAGCCCGTAAGCAGGCTGTTCTGAACGCAGGCGGAAACAACCTGGATCTGGCGATTGCCATGCTTGAAACTGATGGCATGACTACCACTTACACGTATGGTGAGTCAATAACGACTTGACATTATCTCCTACCTACATTTTTTTGGTTTATATCGGACTCTATCCTGGACTGGTTGTCTCTTCAGGTTATTTACTGACTTTCGGGGTCTCAGGTGATGGGAAGACGAAGGATGCGGCCAACTTTGGCATCTTCAAGGTCAACTGGGGTATGCTTCGAGTGTGTGCCTCCCGCGCGGGCTTCAAGGGCCAGCGAGAGGAACAGTGGAACAACGGTGCGAAATTGAAGTATGATATTCCCTCATAAGCCTCTTGGCCTTCGTCTGATTTTGACATAATCTGACATCCAACTCCAGCTCAGACCTCTATGCCGACGTCGCCGCCAGATGGGACTGCCAGAACTACTACGGCTATGAAAAATGGTTTGCCGGCCACCGAAACGGCGCGTCTGGCCTTAGCAACCCGAACACCAAAGATATCGAGAATTATAGGAAGGCAGTGGAGTGGATACAGTCCCAGATCGACTCGAACTCGAAGTACAGGTCCGACGACACTAGATTCTGGGTCAACGTTCCGGCAATCTAGTAATTTCGGAGACCATTCTCTCGCTGCCGAATACGAACAAGCCGGTCTCTGGTCAATTTTTGCTGTCACAAATGAAGAAAGCACCCTCGTGGACTCGGAAGGCCTACTCTGAGAAAGGGATTGCTGCGCAAAAGAGAAACCTTTTATCCAACGCAACTTTCAGAATGTTTAGTGTTAAGTCTCGATGTAGCTGCTATTACATACAATCATTATTCTTCATGCTTACTTCAGATAGAAGTGACCGAGAGAACATCGGCAATTGCAAAATATGATTCTATCACTTCTGTCAGAACCACACAATAGATCCTGGGGTCAAGCTATTGGATCCTTGGCCCTCGAAGATACCATTTCTATTCCTTCAGCTATCTCTCTTCTTTCTACGTAATAGGGTCTTCAAAGCTCCAAATAAGCCACGTCGTTGATTGATTGCCTATTGCCTCCAATTCAGGGCTGGAGGGTTAGCCTCGAAATTTCCTATTTTTGGCTGCCTTCCAAGGGCTCTGTCTGGGTAAAATCGAGTTAAAGGCCTGGGTTAGATTTTCTTCACTCCATTGGCTCACTCCAGGAGGAGAAAGAGTCCGACAAGAGAATGTAGTTGTTGGAATAACTGTCAAGGTTATTCGCGTAGTTGTTAACCCATATATGCGTAGGGGACACGTGGCACTCAATACGACTCGTTTGTGGTGTATTGCTTGCTATTGTGGGTGTGTGTGTACAGGGGAAGTTATCGCCAGCGGCGAGGCGGCGGTAAGCTATTGTTGGCGTTGCCGATTCGTTGCTTACGTCAGCCACGAATCGCT